>JAHWXV010511536.1:0-10331 GCA_024586415.1 Phrixothrix hirtus | reverse complement strand
GAATTTAAAAGAAATCCTACTCTAATTAAATTTATTAAATACGAACTGTGTACAGGCATACGTCCTTAATACATCATTATTACTTAAAGTTCTACAAAACGTAGCAAAGACTGACAAAATCCATTAACAAGTGGTGACAGAATAAATGGGAATACACCTACGTTGCCATTGTTGAATGAAGTTCTAAAGACAGGAAGTGTCAGAAAGCGTACTTGGTTTAGGTAAAATACGGCGAGGCGACGTTCACAAGAGACGACTTTCACCTCATCGAACGTATCTTTAAAATGCTTCAGGATTACTCGCTCTACCATGTTTTTTAGAGTCAACGCGCTTATGGGGTGATAACTCTTTGAGAGAACTCCCGCAAGAGCGTTCTTAAGACAGAGTTAGGAATTTTGTCTGAATCTTCCAATGATTACACAATTTGATGTAATCGTGAAACTCAGCTACAGTAGCGCGTCTTCCGATGCACTTCACGTGATTTAGATTGACGCGAGGGAGATTCGGAGAGCGCTACAGGTTTAGACTGTCTGGAAATGTCTTCGCCTTGTCCGTGGGATCACTATGGATTGGTGGAACTGACGTTCTATAACTCCTTAAGGCTTTGGCAATTCTCGAAAGGCAATTGTCTTGCGTTTCCGGTGACTTGAGCTTCTCTATTCAGGTACGGCTGTAGAACTACGTTAGACTCTGTTTTTTCTAAGTACGTCATCCGCATGGTCGAACTAACGCCTCCAACGGCGTCTGTATCGATCACCAACTAAGTCGAAAAACGTTTTAGATACGCGAAACAGGTTAACCATAGAAAAATTTCCGCCTCTGTACGTTTGATTATCTGGAGCTAGGTTGCCATCGCTTTTCCTGACTCGTCTTAATTGAAGTTCTTGTTCTCAAGCTAAGTTGTAACGGAACAGAACGCTCTTTGCGCCCCAAATGATTGTCTAAAATGTCGATTGCCCTGAATTAGCTAGCAGCTCCGGCCGCCACAGTGGAGCAAGGGGGTTCTACCTTGACGGTGATAGTAATTAGACTAAAATTCAGGAACGGCTTGCAAGAGACAAAATCGGGAAAAAGTCATAATTACCTAATTACCTAAATATCTTAACGGTTAGATTTTGCAGAAATAAGACGGTAAAGAATCTTATTTCAAACCGATTGGATAGGTACTTCTAATGCAGTTCGAGTTAGACTCACAATTTACTTATGTCTAAAGTTCCCCTGTAAGAAAATTATAGTTACTACGTTTATGGAGGTTTATAACAGTAAAATAATAAAAACGCCTGCACTAAATACTTCACTTAAAATAACAAAGAAAAATAACATGGTACAAACATTTAAAGAATATTTAAACATTTGTTTACCTAAAACTAAAATAATGTGCAAAATAGGGGACCCCTTGTTAATTCTTATATTTAGTCTAAAATTAATAATACGAGCTGGCCCCGACTAGTCGTGGCTTCAAATTAATTTAAATATTTCAATTAAATATACTTTTGTTCATTACTTAAATTTGAGACAAATGTGAACAAAATTATCTATCCGTTATTGAATGGAAGTAAGCTTTTCTAGCGGACATAAATGCGTGAACAAAGGGGTTGGTCGTCGGATTCCCCGGAGAAATTCAGTGAATTGAAAAAAATCGAAGAATGTCAATGTCTACAACTTCAAAAAATAGGTGCGGCCTTTGTTTACTGATTTATTGTACTTTCGTACTTGGCTAACGCATCGGACAGGTGATCGGCGCTAACCCAAAACACTATTCGTCTTTAGCGGTAGTAGGTCGAATTCTCAATAATTTGACTTCTAATACAGAGCCATATAAAAGGGTAGCTCGTCGATGATTTGCTGAGAATTATTCTCACACAGAATAATGCGTCTACTTTGCGTAACGTTTGAGACTCTACTCCCTGTTAATAGAAGTTTTCTCCTTGAAATTGCCGGGAGAAGGGGATAGGTGGTTAACATTTATTTTTAGAAGAATGAATGTTCTCACGGGAAAGCTGATGTATTCTTTAAAGAAAAAATCCCTATGTTTTACAAAACGTGAACTGGGATTTTTGGATATCGAAGAATGTTGTTAATAATGGGTTTGCAAAATTTAAAGAATTATTTGTAATTTTAACATAAAAATGGCACTGGTAATCCATCAATTAGGTTTTACTATTAATTCGCTTAAATATATATACCGAGTGTTTCCAAATGAATGCCACATGTTGCAAGAAATTCAGACGCCCTTGCAAAGTCTTGTTCTAGATGGGAGCTGCTAACCCACCACTTCGCTTTTGAACATGGTCCAGTCCAGAACCCATACTGTGCTAGCTATCAAAACAAGGTTGTACTTTATTGACTAAATTTTATAGCTACTGCCAACTGATAGCATGAAACCCAGTAAACTATCATAGTGGAGCTTCGTTAGTTAACATTCATTTATAATCGCGTTATGGTAGGAATGAACAATTGGTCCATTTGTGACAGCGTAATCTTCTAGCCTATTAATCCTGACTCACACGAACCAACACTTTCAGGTGAGGTGGTAAACGACATGCTTCAACTACTATAAAGACTAAGCAATAGTAATTAACACCGATTTATCTAATTCATACCATGCTTTCTAAGTAGAAAAAATCTGGTGTGAGATAACACACGACTTTCTCTTATGTACAACATAGGTATACAAATATGCAAATCTTCACAAATAATTAAAATATTATTTTGGGAACGATAATTGTAACAGTCACTCATCCAAGTTACTGGACACGTAAAACCTTGCTTAACTCCAGAGATTTTCACTGATAACTCGCTTCATCGAATTTTTTCAGAAAAACCTCTAAATTTAAATAAAAGGATCTCAAGGACATAAGAACCGTAGCAGTTTCAAAAAAAAATTGTTAAAAACGTTTTCGAGAAAATCGCAAAAAACCTAAAAATCGCAAGATAAACATAGCTTTTGATATTCATCTATTGATTATTTTTTGAGATACGTTGTTTACAACTAATATCCCAAGTACTTCCGGTTACTCGATTTTCAGAAGTTTATTAGAGAAACTCCTTGCTTAATATAAAACTAAATTAAGTAGCTAAGAAATATGCTAAGTTTAAAAAGAATCGTTACAGCCGATTTCAAGAAAACCATGAAAATGGAACATTAAACGAAAATCAAATTTCTCTGGTTTATTAATAAATATAACTTTCAGACAGTAGATAAAATAAACCAATTACAATTATTCGCGTAGGTATACAGTGTCAGTATATGTATGAGGCTTGTACGACCACGAAGGTTTGAAAGCAATGCGATGTTAAGACAAGCGGCGAGCGCAATATTCTTAGACTCGGTCGAATCCTGCCCTTCTGATATATTTTTAGAATGCAAGGATCGGCAGTATGCTTTGAGGTCTGAGAAGGAGCGCGTCGCTCTTAGCGGCGGTCGTGGACGTAGTTTGTGCCGTGGACGGTTGGAGGCAAGATGTTAACGGGTATTAGCGACTTTGCTTGCCACACGGTACGGCGCTAAGCAGCTCTATGAAAGGAGTCGTTTGCAAACCGATACTAAGCAACTCATCTGTAAACGACGGATTGTTTCGTATGTTGGATGATTTCGGTATAGCGTATCCGTGCGTCCGCTATCGTTACAACTCAACGCACGACGGCGATGAAGGACGCTTGGAGTCGTTCACAGATAGTTACAAAGCAACTTGTTTGCGATCGACCCAAAGGCGGTTTAGTTTTTAATCAGACGGTGGTAACGCCAGGAATACTCAGTTAGATTATTCTATACTCGGTCTATTTTTGTTACATAGCAATGAAGAAATAGAACGGCGTTCTAGAATCTCTGTATTCAGATCTCTAGCATACGGCGTCTTCTAACGGTTTGTTAATATGAACCGAAATCAGGATTTTAACAGGCTTGACGAGTTGAAAGGGCGTCGCATCAGCGTCGGTATATAAATTAATAATAAGATAGCCTTTACACTAGACAATATCCCGTACAGAATCTCACACGAAGACTGATTTCCAACTTGTGAAAGCGTCTTATCTATACTTAGATTTGTGTTCGCGTACTTTACTCAGCGAACGTCAATTCGGACGGTTCTCTCTGTCTGCTATCTTAACAATATGGATAACAATTATATATGCCTTAAACAATTCGTTTACATAACATGGCGTAATATTTCGCAATAGATTTTAATTAGTTTTTACTAATTAATTCATATTTAAATCATCTGAGATTGTTGTTTATGTTAATTATTATTAATTATCAAAACAATCTTGACTGAATCTTCGTTAATTAGCTTCGGCCATTTTTATTACACCTTTTAATTAAGAAATTTCTCTATTTATTATTTAAACTAAACTTGTACACTCGCGCACGGTATTTGACACATTTTTAAAGTTTGTTGTGTCTTTAATTCAGTCTTAATAATTACACTTCCGGAATCACTAGTATAGAGAAAACGCGTAGAATTCTCGGAATTCCATTAAATTTTGTGTCGCCTTATTATAACGTTTCGCAGAAACGTTACAACCCGATCTCAAGAAAATCTTGAAAAATGCAAAATTCTGAAGTTATCTAAAAAAGACAGAAATAAAATGGTACTTCCGGTTATTCAATTTTAACCAAATAGTTAATTTAGCACACTAACGTAATTGCAACTTTAAATATAACTTTTCATTTAGCTAGGGTTCTTAGTTTCATAGTTATTTTATTCTGAGTTAATGGCGAAAGTACTTCCGGTTGTTCAACTTACGTAAAATTTTATGAAAAACTGCTTAAATTACATGAAAGTGCATTAAATTTCTACGAAATACATTAAATGAAATAAAATCCTCAGAACCAATATCAAAAAAATTGTAGTGAAATCGTTGCGGTCGCGTGCGACGATGGACAGAAACTTAAATATAAAATGTTGTTTTTCTTGGACCTTTGGTTTTCGGTTATCGTGTTCACAGACACACACACGCACGTACGCACGCACGCTCGGATGCACGCACGCACGCACGCACGTTCGCTTGCACGCACGCATGCTCGCACATAATTAATATAAAGTTAACTCATTTCTTCGTTTATAGATAAACAGACAGCTGATTACATAGTATTTGATATTTGTAAACAAAACGTTTAAGTTCAAGAACAAGTCATGACCTGGATAATTTCGTTTATCTGCCAAAAGTAGATTATGTCTATCGCCTTTTGGTATTTACGTGTTATCAACTAAATGGAAATTTCTAAGTAATAATTAACGATTTCCCGCTTAGCATTAATTAAATACATGTTTTTAAAAACTGTCTGTCTAGGTATCCATACATATAACTTAATCCATGACTTATTTTCAGATAAATGCGCAATTAGTTTTTATTGTTTTGTAAGACAATTAATTGTATAAAGATATCCCAGATAATTATTAACGTACTTTTATATAATTAATTTGCCAAATTAGCCATTTTACTGTACTGTTTATGTTTATTTTCCGAATTGCGAAGCAACGTGTACATAAAGTCGAAATATGCTTGCTTTGGGAAATCATAAATACGAGGTAGAAATTCGAATCTTTAACAGCCTTTTCTTCTCCTTCGAGCGAAAAAGGTTTTGATTAAGGCTTTTAAGAACGTTCTTCTAGCGAAAAAAATCCGTTTTATATTATATTTTGGAACAGTCTATTCCTCCCCTTCGAACGAAGAAGGTTTAGAATAAGACTTTTCAGAAACGCTCTGAGACGTAATATTTAATTTAAACATTGGATTAGATATTACTGAACCGTTTAGTATTCGTTATTCCGTAAGGCGTTAATGGAGAACGTATATTAAAACGAGGATCCTAGCTAATAAAATTCATTTTTTCAAATTGATTAAATTAAATTAATTACCTAATTCATTACCTAAATATTTCGTCAAACAGCTGATTCAGCATATATGTATTTATAAATTAAAATTTGGTTATTAGCGTTATCCTTACCTCAATTAAAACTCTTCCGATATCGGAAACAATGTCGGGCTCAACAAATCTTGCGACTGAAGGATGACTCTGTTTTGCTTCCAGTCTGTACTCCTTTCGATACCTTCTTGAAGATGTCGAAGTCGCAAATTCACAATGTAACAGTTCCCACAGAACTTGTTAAAGTGTAATCGTGCCGCAGAATCCGATTTGCAACAAATTTGTGCGTCTTACAATTCCGCGAGTTTTAATAAAGATTAGTAAGGTAAGACATTGAGTGACCGCGAAATAATTTCAAGTAAATATTAGTCGTTAAACTGAGTGTATATAAAATATTAGTTGTAGTAATTAAGAACAATTCAAAAAAAGATAATGAAATATTATGCAATAACCGAAATGTCAATTAAAGGTTCAGATACAAATCAGAAAATTTGCAGCAGAAATAATTGAGCTAATAAAAACAAAATCAAAAACCTTACGTAATTAACTAAAGCAGTAGAATTGCACAATATTTCGCAACCGATAAATTGTTAAAGAAAGCATGTAGGCAATACGCTTATCAAATAGTGTAGGAATGACTAAGCGTTATCAAACAGCGTTCGAGGAACAGAGAACGACATAAACAAATTCTGTATAAAAGAACGAAGCTTTCAGCGTACAAGGACGATTACGACACCAACCGTGAAGCCGTAAGACTTCAATATATACTTCTCGTGCGCCCGCAATAGCACGAGGAGACCGCACCGTTAGCTTCACCGAGGCCGACATTTGCATCGGAAGCCCCGGCGTTCACGCACTCGGTGCAGTGCGAGCTCCGAAACAATTTTATTGTATTTAAAAAATGCTTTGTTAAATCGTTAAGAACGCAAACCGTCCGCTTCGATTTAATTGTATTATAAACCGTCAACGCAGTATCTGCAACTGCGAATCTCGTTCAGACATCCGTTAGGGTAGAACATTCCTGTTGATTACCTGATCATAAACAATTTATTGTTGGAAGCACCTGAGTTGTCTCTGTAGCGAGCTGTTTCCGACAACAGGATTTAACTAGCGCGCCCACGCTTCGTGTTGATTCTGTAGCGGAGGCGTCGGCGTCGCTAGGACTTGCCGCAGGCATAAACGTCAACCCTCTCTGTGTTGCTCTGGTAGCGCGCGATTGCCTGACGCTCACGACTTCTTCTTATGATATTTTATTTCGTCGTGTGACATCTGTCGCGGACAAAATATCATTGACCGAACCGCATAAATCATTTTCACGAGTGTTGTACGTCCCCTAGTGACGCGACTTCGCTCCCTTCCCGAAGGATACTGAGCTTGTATATTGAAAGTATCAGGCGAATAGAAAGCTCCAACGGACGGATAGAATTTCTAGCGCTTATTAATAACTAATTTCACGTCGCGACGTGTGCGTCTACACTGAAAGCTTTCGTTCGCGTCAAAACGAAATTGTATTTATGTATAATTGTTAATTATGGCCTCCTGTAAATATGTATTGAATATCTGAACCGTTGATTTAAATCATTTGTATATATTTCTATTTCGTTGCTGAGAATAAACTTTTGAAGGTTTATACCTCTTGTCATTGCCGCCGAATATAATTCTTAAATCCCCGATTACCGAAAGATCGTTTCGCATGAGAAGTCGCGACCTCTTTTAGCAGTCGCTAAATACCTAACTTCCTTAAATTAAGATAGCCAGTTGCGAGGCGTTACCGAAGAGACCTTCAACGTCCATTAGAACCAACCATCCGACCCGACCATCCCGGACCTGAACCGATGAGCAAACCTGGCAGCTAAAATATAAATAATTCTTCTCAATCTCGTAACACGAAGATACCGCTTTGAATCGTTACATCACCGGACAATTAGCACTGTCAATATCAACACCAAGTAACATAACGGTAAAGCAAAGTAAAATCGTTGCCGTAGTTACGTGTAGTTTCAGCCATCATTAGTAAACAAACTAATGCGCCGATGCCATTATTCTTTTTTAATTCAAAATAAATGCATTCATACGAGCTCTGTCGTGATTTAAAATAAAAGGCTACAGTACACATTTGTTTCTGTAAAGGTTGTTAACCGAGCTAAAATTAATTTTAACACGAAATAGATTCTTTTTATAAAGAATCTTTATTTATGTTAATAAATGTAAATATGATCAAATTAAAATCTGTACAGAATTTATAGCATGCATTTTTAAAATATAATTACAACTGGTTAGAAAATAAATGGTTTTTAAGCTGAACTGCTTTAGTTATTAATAAAACATAATAATTACATTTCTGCCAGGTAATAACTAAATTTACATGCATACAAGAGTTAAAATACTGTATTAGTTACGTAATAAAGTGTTTAATTCAAATGCTCTGGTCAGAATAAATGTTTAAAAAGCCAACACAATAGTTTTCATAATTCAAAATTCATTTTTGAAAGCATTCATAGTGTAAACCGAGCTGCAATTTGCGAACAAGTAAAATATACAACCTAGGTCACAGATAAAAGTGCACGACCTCCTAAATCCCACCAATCCTTTTCGATAACCCTTTATGTAAATATTCCCACGTCACCTTTTACTTAATTGCCGAGTTAGTTTTAGATTAATAAAATTTTCATTGAATTTATGCAACCAATACTGCATAGCTCGCCACAATGTGCCAGAAGGAGCCTGCATCCTAATCTACAAACCCGGACCCACTCATTGACTGAAAGCAACTCGAGGCATTGTACGCAGGCTTTGTACATCCAAGAGCAGGTTTGAATGTACCAAAGACCTACGTTACAAAACTTATGTCGGCACTATTGCTAACGTTCTTAATAACGTAGCTACGAAGTCGGTCAAATTGGCGAACTAGTGTATTATTTTACGCTGATTATGATAGTTGAAACAAAAGAACGATTGACGGTCGCATTCTCGAAATATCGATAAAAACGTACTTTTTTTAATGGAACACCCTGTATATAATACTTCCAGTATATAATACTTCAATCACTGTAAAATTAAAAAATCATAAATATTTCTCTCATTTCTTACTAGGATAGTATGATGTAGGACATTTTTTTTAGAAAGTATTTCTTCGTCGCTTGGAAGTATTATATACAGCGTGTTCCATTAAAAAAAGTACGTTTTTATCGATATTTCGAAAACGTGACTGTCAATTGTTTTTTTGTTTGAATCATCGTAATCAGCGTAAAACAATACACTAGTTTGCTGATTTGACCGACTTTCGTAGCTACCTTTAATAAGAAAGTTAAAAATAGTGCCGACTTAAGTTTGAAAACCCTGTATTGGCAAATCTTATAATACAAAGTTTAATTTAAAATTATTTTATTCAAAATTTCATTTTTAAACGTGATGCATTATATAAGGCATGAATCTTAAGAAAACAATAACTTTAATGTTTGCGTTTATATCATACTATTATTCACAAATACTTTTGAAAGGCACCTTTAAATGTTTTTATCTATTAATCACACATTCTGGTAAAAACAATTCCTTTTATCAAGATTTAAACAATACGGACAATATTTAGTACGTGTTCGTAAAAATGTTTAAATTTCGTTTGATATTTAAAATAAATTTTTCCATAGTCCATAATGTAATAAAATATATTTAGCTAATGTAAAATTTCACTATAAATTCTTATATTAAATTTATAGGAAGAGAAATGAATTTAAGAACATAATTTTAAAATTGATATATTTGAATATTTACAGCAATTACAATTGATATTTAAATATGTTTAAAAAATATAAGTTTTAACATAATTTTTAAGATGATCCTTTCTGAAGGTTACTAGTATTCCGTGGTACCTTGAAAACAATACCGTGCTTTAAGTTTTATTTTTGATTTTGTTATAAAATCCTCAAAAGGTGTTTGTTGCAAACTTTATTTTATAATTATTTAAAAACGTAACATATTATTTATTGTGGCTAACATTGTTTAAACTGAAGATGCCATTTTGACAATTACTGACAATTAGTACCTAGTCGGCGTGTCAGTAAATTATTAATTTAATGAATGTTTATCTACTGATAATTCGTAATGTTTAATCATCGCTAAACAATGTAATTTTATAATAATTACATAACGAGTTATTTACTAATTCTCATGTAAACCTACCATTGTTAGCGAGCGAATCACTATTTTCTTGTTCTATATCGAACAGGTGGCTATTTGTTAAGAATTTTTCTTCAATCCCAATAATTATTTAGGTTTCTAATTGATATAGTAATTAGAAAATGTTTTGTTATCAGTTGCCCAAACTAAACTAAATCGTAGAACATATAGACCCTTGTTATGGTCAAGGATGGTCCTAAAATAGTGGAATTCACACATGTCATTTACGCCAAATAAAAATAAAGTATTTCGGATAACAAACATATTTAATATATATATATATATA
>JAHWXV010511442.1:0-13698 GCA_024586415.1 Phrixothrix hirtus | reverse complement strand
AAGGTGAATATTTTGAAAAACAATAAAACAGTTTGTTCCAAAAAATTTGTTTTCTTTCCTAGTTTTTGTAACTACTTAAAAGGCAACCCTCGTATTTTTCTTACAATTTTAATTTGTTGTAACAATAATTTAACGTGAAACATTTATCACTGGTACATTAATTTTCTAATAATTAAGTTATTACTTTGTACGTATTTCATAACTACTTTTTGTTTACTGAAAGAAACTCTATCAAAATGCGTAGTTTTATTTAGAGGTAACAACTGAGATAATATGTGCTAAGAAATAACAGTTGTGAAGGTTAAACATATGATTGATTAGAATCTAGTATGGGATTTGTTGAATTTGAAATTATCCAGCGGTTCTAAAACAGTTTACAAATTTACAATTTACAAATCCCACCACTTGATTCTAACCAATCATATGCTTGACCTTCACAACTGTTAAGAAATTATAATTTGCTTGTATGGATAATCAATTAAATACTACATTTTCTGCATTAAATTAAAAATAAATAAGTAAGCAATACAGGTGGTGATAACAAGCTCTCGTTAAACCAAATAGTGTAGAAATTGTCTGACTTGCAAAATTTTACGATGAATTATTTTATAATGTATCTGCAGATTTCTTTTTATTTTTATAATATACGATGTGCAAGTTTTAACATAGCAAAAATCCGCGCAATACCTTCAAAATACTATGTAGAATTTAGAAAATAAGATGAAAGGTATTCAACCGAAAAGGCGGTTGGATCATTTACTATTACAATCTGGACCATTGAAAATAGAAGGTTTAAGTCAACTTAAACTAATGAATACACATTTCAATGAAATTAATTAATTTTGCGGAAAAAATAAATGGCAACATAGTTCGTTAGACAAGTTTTAAATCACTTTAAAACGTATCAGTTGTCGTATTTGATACTGGTTAAATACATAATTTCGATAAACGAAATCACTGAAGTTCCGCATCAAAATTCAAATATTGTTTAAATACATTTATAAAATTAATAATAATACCCCATATCGAACGCTTTCTCATTGCAATCCAATATCCGAGGATATAATACAGGCTTATGTAATTTTATCCCGCCATACCACGATTGCACTTGTTTCTAGCTTTTCTTGTAGAATACAGTGCAGCTATTTATCAAACTTACAAAACGCGTATGTGCCCAGTTTTGAAGCATTACCAGTGGCAGACGTCATCATTGTTAGTGCACAATTTAAGTGTCAAGTCGTGAAACTTTTTGTCAATTGTATGTGTAATTTCTTTGCTTATTGTGTATACATAATATGTATTAGCCGAATATGTATCTCATAATGCTAAATTTGTAAAATTTGACGTTTTTAATACATAAGCACATCTAACGCCGCCATCATGTTTGACAATTTGGAACAATTTTGTGTGCTTAAGGTTCTTCCTGTGTGTGCAACTTATTTTCTTAGTGTCTTTACATAATAATGTGTATTGCTGCATATTTCATAACGTTAAATTTGTAAAATTTGACGTTTGAATACATAAGCACAGCATATAATGCCGCCATCATGGTTAGTCAATTTGGACACAACTTTGCGTAATTAGGCACTTCCTTAGTTTTCTTTATTCATTGGATCCTAAAATGGAATACGAACACAGTTGATAATTTATATAGACAATTAGAATAACTAAAAATAAATTTGATTAACAAATTATCAAGCAGTATTTATTATTAAATTTAAAAACAAAAACAGTTGTATTCAGCTCAAACAAATAAAAACAAGTAACGAAACATTACACAAGTGAAGCTGGAAATGAATCATTTTTTTAGAACAATATTTTTATATTTTCAACAAGTTCGTAACTATTTTTCACAGTAAATTTTTTGTTTCGGATAGGTTCGAATAAACATGAAATTTAACCAAGACAATAATAAGAGGAGATGAAGTTATAGTAACAATAGATTTCAGAACACAGTATTAGGAATTTTATGAATTTTTAGAAGTAGATAATGAATATTGTTTTAACAAAAATTACATTTTAAAAGGATTTATTTATATGCAATTTTTTGTGTCACTAAAAAATTTAATTTATATCTACTTTTATTTTAAAATTAGTTGTCTTTTACAAGGTTTACTACAAAATCCTTTAAAATAATTAGTTTTATAATTTTTTATATTTTTGTGCATGTCTTCACTGTTAATTTATTATATAAACTGTCCTATAAAAAGTTATACACTTACAAAGAGACATCCCGAGATATCCCCCTCCAATTTTGATAAAATTTAAATATGTTGTATATAAGTAATATCTAAGAGACACCTATTTTCTAACTACCCATAAGTCGCTTTAAGGTGTGGTAATGCGTCCTAAAGTTGTTAACATTGCCCAATTTTAATAGTTTCACATAAAAGTTATCTCCGATTTGAGGATGAAAACTACCCTAATAAAAATTAAAGTTGGTGAATATACTCGCTAATATAATATAATTTTTGTGAAAAAATTATATGCGATTAAGAAGTTGAAAATGAAATTAAATGTTTTTGGATTTTTGTGAGATGTGGTTTTAAATGGGGAATTTTCTACACTGAACTAAATTATTGTAAAACTGTTTTCATATTTAAAATTCACCCATGCAGAGTTGGTGAAATTATGACCCAAATGTTTATAACCCCTTAAGCTTATCTCTATTTCTTTCACTCTTCAGAGAAAAATTAAACAAGATTCATGTAAAGTTAAAATAATTTACTTATGCAATAGAAAAATATTAAAACTATTTATTTATATAATTTATAAAAACTTTAAATTTTATTTATTTTATAGGAACTTGTAGTATACATTTTTCTCCAAGTAGTGGGTGCGAGGGTTTGTTGATTTTATAAATAACTACACGTAAGCGAAGTTTTAAAATAAAAGTATGACTCAGCTCAACAAATGAGCACTAAAGAACAGTAAATGTATAAAAACATACTTCATTATGAACATTGTTATACTCATATGAAATTTAAATTGTATTATAAGCATTTACCAAAAACCTTAGAAATGATCATCGCGTTAACTATTAAACAATTATCTAATACAATAAATATTACTATTACAATTTTGTATTTAACATTTTAATAAATAAAATGTGAAATAGAGTTTCACGACTTTACAGTTCAAGTTGCATTCATTGAATAAAAATCAACAACCTTCGTTGTTATAGTAAAATAATACGATATTGCTAGATCATATAATGCATGTACATAACCTCATCCTCAGCCAGCCTCGACTGATGTAGTGGTTACCATGCTTGCCTTTGCACCCAAGGGACGGGGGTTCAAACCCGAGCGAGGTCGATAAATTTTGCAGCGGAGAAAAATTTAAAAAACATCCCTTCTTTTCGGATAAACAAGTAAAATAGTAGGTCCCGTGTCAATGTGATGTTTGGCACGTTAAAAATTCCTACTGGCGATGGAACTCCTCCAGATTCAGCAAAATTCTAGTAGGCATGGCGAAATGACTATATTACAGTTTTAGTCCAAGAGGGCTAAGGGAAATTCCGCCTCCCAAACCCTCAGCCCCAAAAACAAACAAAACAAACAACAACCTTATTCTCTCCCATAGTGAAATGAATATAAAAGAATAAAAAAATGGCTGATTGAAAAAGCTGTAAATCAAGAGTTTGATTTCCAGCTGCAAAAACCATCAGATATTTTCTGGAAAGGTGCGAAATAACATAATAAACAAGATTAAGGTTGAAACAGTAAGCTACTTGAAATTATGCTAACCTTAATCTCGCATAACAAAGATAAAACTATGACATGCGGAAAATAACAAGATTTAAGCCGTTCAAAACTATAATCTTGCAAAACAAAGTAATTATTATATATATTTAAACATTTGCATAGACCTAAGTATGATGGTTTTAATCTAATGTCTATTAAGTCATTTCTAACAAGCACATGAGAAACTTAAAATAAGTCTTCAAGGTGAGTTATTTAATTTTGTAAAATAATATTGTGCGTCGTTCATATGGTTCTTTAGATGTTTAACAAAGTTAAGGACATTAAGATTACTATCCAGATCCACTTGATTACAGAAATCAAACGACAACCGGAGATTAGTGCCATATAAAATTTCTACAGAAGAAACATTGAATGAAGAACGAAGAACTCGAAGAATCCAATGTAATTCGTTGTACCAGTCAATAGTATCAGAACAGCAAATTGCTTGCTTTAATATTCGATTCCAACATTCTAATAAACCTTGACATTGGGAATGTTGAACAGTTGACTTAAAATGAATTGAACCAATTGATGAAAGAAATCGTGTCATGTTCTTAAGAAAAAAAGTTGAACCATGGTCAGTAACAGCATATGTGGAAACACCACAACGTGAAACTCAATTGTTAATGAAAGCAGAATAGTTTAAACATCTGCATGTTTTAGTGGTATGGCTTCTGGCCACCGTGAAAGACGATCTACCATGAATAAAACATATTTGTAACGTTGATCTGGTAAACGAATAAGATCAAGATTAATCTTTTCAAAGCAGCGATCAAGTTCTTAAATTGAAGATTTTATATATCTGATGATCTTATTGGCTTAACAAGAATAACATGATTGAATCCTTCCTTTTATTTAAATTTCATGTTCCTCGTATACGTGGATGAGTAATAGAATCCAATTTCTGGAAGACTTAACATCGAAATTGCTTGGGAAGCATTGGTCTTGAAACTCCAATAGCATTGTCTCTTTCTTTTATTAGTTCTAGAACCTGTTATTATTTGGTACTTTTTCCATTCTGTAGTTTATCTTATATTTAAAAACAAATGTGAGCAGGCAGCTAGCCTAACAAAAATTCTTTATATAATTGTTTGGTTGCGTCATGAAGTGCACAGTGTTATACTGAATTTTCAAATAATATTTCTGGATATTTCCCATCAAAGATTTTCAGTGCCTTTTTCCTTCAGAACTTGTTAATCATATTACAGCATACAAATTTATGTGCGACATAAAACGTGGTCGGTTCATTGGGTTTCCAGCTATCAATTCAGAAAAAATGAAAAAATGTTTTCCAATAAAATCACTTATAAATATGTAAAAATTTCCCAGTTACAATGGCTAAGTAGTTACCATTTCATCTCATCCAATATTGTCTGAAATAGTCTTTCGAAGCTAAGTTCACATAATTCCATCAGTAAACAGTCTCAAAAGGAAGAAAATGTATTTATCTAACTGTCTAAAATTATTTCTTCATATCAACCAACATAAATACATGCAGTTGATGAACCCATTACAAAGTTCAAGGTACACTCGGGCCAGGAATAATAATGCTTCAGAAATCCATAAAGTGTACATTCAAATCAACGAAAATTGCCCGAAGAAAAGATATCAAAACGATTATCAAAGAATTATGTGTTTATCTTCTCGCCTGCCGATAAAATGTTTGAAAAAATACGGAGAGTGTGCCTTATGAAACAATGAGAAAGGGAAGAGTTGGATTTTCCTCATTTTATAAATGAAAAGTGTATAGAGGGAGAGAAAATTCGATTTTGACCCTCGCAAAGGGGAATTTGCAATTCTTTGGAAGACCGGAAAAAGAATTCTATTTTTTTCTACGAGTTGTCTAATAAATTCGGTGAATGGTATAATAAAAACACAAAAACAGAATGCACATTGGAAATACCTTTATTGACCTTCGAAGTAGTCACCACCAGACAACACACTTTTGACAATGCTCGTATAACTTCTGGAAACTGTCGGAAAGCTCTTGTTTTGAAATCTTTCAGAAGTGGTGTCACACGTTCTTGAGCCTCCTTGGCGTCCGTAAAGCGTGATCCCTTCAAGGTCTTCTTAAAATGAGGGAGTAGAAAAAGTCTGCAGGAGCAAGATCTGGAGAGTAGAGTGGCAATTCCAAAACCGTCACGCCATGCTGAGTCAAAAATTGGCGTAAAATGATGCTCGTATGCGATGGTGCATAGTCGTGCAGTAACATCCAATTTCCGTAACAAGAATGGTGTCATAATGACATTGAAAGACTAATGATGAGTAACATATGGCCATCTTATATTCAGCACTAGTAAAAAATTACAATACGCACAGACTATGCCCAAATCCTGCCACGAAATTAGAAGAGTAATAGCGAAAAGTGCGGACATTGCACTTGACGTCACAGAATAGTCGGCACAGTTAAAAATTCACACTCAACAAAATACATGTGTAATATATAGAGTTGGACTTTCCATAAATAAAAACGGAAACCGCGTTGCAAGTTACCACAAGAAGTGAAGAATTTTGTTTTCTCAGAGGTTTCCTTGTGAAATCACACGCAAAATTATTTTTGCGAGGTAATAAAGGGTTTCCTAATAAGAACGATATGTTTTGAAAACATCATAGCAACCACATCTAAAATTGTAGAAATCTCACTAGCTGTCATTTGTTTTTAGTATAGTTTGACAATTCATCATGATAAAATACGCGCTTCAACAACGTTTGGTTATTAACCAAAAATTTTATAAAAATAATCGTTCTTTTATTCAAACTCAACATGATCTTCGTAAAGATTTTGGTCCACATAATCGCCCTTCTGTGCTTGCTATTCGTCGAATCGTTCAAAAATTTGAAACAAATTTCACTTTACACGATACTAGAACACCAGTAAGACAACGAAACGAAAGAAACCAAGAGAATATTGATGCTCTAAGTGCCAAAAAATGCAAATCAGTCGATAAATCGACGTGCTCAAGAACTTGCCCTTTAAAGGATGACAACTTGGCGTATTTTGAGAAAAGATTTTGGTTTGCATTCATATAAGATTGTGTTGACCCAAGAACTGAAGCCACGTGACCATCATAAGCGTCGTGTTTTTGCTGATTGAGCTCTAGAGCAACTTAAAGTTGATCCTGATTTTTCCAAAAAACTTATCTTTTCAGATTAAGCCCATTTTTGATTAAGTGGTTTTGTTAAACACAAATGTCATTTTTGGTGTGAAAGCAATCCACTACAAATTCACGAGAAGTCTTTGCATCCAGCAAAAGTTACTGTTTGGTGTGGTTTATGGCATGGTGGCATCATAGGGCCATATTTTGTTGAAGATGCAAATGGAGATGCAGTAACAGTGACTGGTGAGCGTTATCGATCAATGTTATAGGATTTTTTGTGGCCAAAATTGGATGAAATGAATTTGCAAGACATGTTTTTTCAACAAGATGGTGCAACACCACATGTTGCCAATGGCACTATAGTGTTATTGAAAGAAAAGTTTCGTGAGTCTGATATCTCCAGAAATGGAACTGTTAATTGGCCTCCAAGAAGTTGTGATTTAACACGTTTGGACTTCTTCTTATGGGGTTATTTAAAGTCGTTGGTCTATGCCAACAAACCTCGAACTATTGACGCTTTGAAATTGAACATCTAACGCTGCACTGATAACAGATATTTTGTATTTTATTTAATTTTAAAAACATATCGTTCCTATTGGGAAACCCGTACTTTGCGATTTTATTAAACATTGATATTATATGTGTTGTTCCTTTTGTTAGCAATAAAAGAGTTAATATACGTAGCCTAACATAAACATACACACGAACACATATACACACGCATTAATCAGTACTATTGAGCTAATTTTTAGCCCACAGTGAAGCAAACGAAATTATTTGGCCAAAATAAAATAACAAACCGTATTGACATTATTTTATGCGGGTAATAAATTCTACTATAGTCGAGTTCAAAATATACCCATAGTGCATAGTGTAAAGACTTCGACACAGCGTGACGTCAAGGCGTCAAACTATAACTCACGTCTACCGTAACGAATTCTTATATACAAGTTAATGAGAAGACAATGTGCCACGTAACAGCTTCATTCGAGCTAAAAGGAAAAGGATGAATGTACTTGGCTACCGAGTAATAACAAATAGGCGTCGAGAGTAGGATATCTTATGTGTACAAAGAAAAGTTGTCCGACTAGAACAGTTTCCTGGGCGAGAGAGCCGTGAGCGGCATTATATCTTCGTGAAGGTTGAAAATAGTTATTTGTTCTAAAAGAAAAAAGTAGTGTGGTAAAAGAGAAAAAAAATTAAAGCTAATGAGCGCCACGCCTTTCTGCCTACAGGAACGCCGTAGTGCAGAACTTGTAAAAAGAAATAGATACTTTTCGTGTACACCGCGTATGAATATCCAATAGAGTTCCTGAAAAGTAGCGTCGAAACTAAAGCTATAGCACTAGGTTAAAGGTAAATAATTGTTGAGGCACTTAACATATAATATTTATGAATTCAAACCGTATTTGTTACAAACTACAACTCTGTAAGAGAAAGTATGTAAAATAAATAAAATAAGCTGTAAGGAAATGTTAACATTAACTTGGCACAGAGTAAATAAGTATGGTTATAACAAATTATTAAAGTCCGGCAATTAAATAATTATGACAATGTCAACGCATCAACATCTTTCGTAAGGTAAAATAATAGTTCTTGAAATTATACAAATCATATTAACTTCGAAGCGATATTTTATAATGAATATGAAAAACTAAAATATATTAAGTACAAAAATTAAAACGTTTGATTACTAAAGCAATTTAGGACAATCTCCACAAGATTTTAATTCCTTCTTTCGTTCTAACAAAACTCAAAATTTATGTAAATAAAATACGGCCTGATCTATTTTCAGTTGTTACTATTAATAGGGGCGATATTTTTTTCGTTCAATACGTAAAGATTGAAATTAGTGTGATTGCAAATTTAGAGCTGCCCTTTCTATACATTCAATATTATAATCAAATCATAAATTAGTAAAGAATTATTTTAGGAATTGACAGATAAAACATGTTTTGTTTAAAATGAGATTCTGCTATCCTAAGCAGTTGATCAAGTTATCAGATAAAATAAATTAACATTTTTAACGTCATTCGATTATTAAAAATTGGCAAGAGAACCGTAGTAAATATATATTTACAAGAATTTACCACAACAGTAATATTTTTTATATTAAAAAACGCAATTCAAACAATAATTAAAGAAAATTATACCTACTATTCGTGTAGACGAATTGAAGGGGGTGAGGTAGTGTTATAGAGAGACTAGCATACCGGAAGTAAAAAGATAAATACAGCTAAAGGTCCACGTTTCTTATGTCGAATTACTACTCGGCATCAAATATTCCCTCGAATACTACCAATCCTTCCTCCGAGTCGACCGATTAGAGTAGGCGCCAAACCGCAAGAACTGAAATATTGCGAGAACGCACAGAAAGCAAAAAGACTATAAAGTAAAAGCAACTAAATTAGACACTGAACTTAAAAGAGCTATTACACAACTTGCTCCATTTTAACAACGGGTTTTTCTCACAGAAAAGTAATTCGTTCTTTAATTTGAAAGCTCTTATAAACTAGTGGAAAGTTAAATTCAAAGTAACGTAGCCGGTCTGTAGACAGTGGGATAGGGCGTAGAATAATATCGCCAGAACCTTGACTCCGCATAAGTGCGCATATCAAACCTAAAATTGATAACGAGAAATCTCATTGAAGTACAATGAATAATTAATTAAAGAATTGGTTTGCTAATAATATCCATTGGTAAATTATAGAAAATAAATTTGTTGCGATCTGTACTAAAATCATGCTGCAAAATTATAAGTATTGATAAAAACAATATATACATAAATTAATTACTTACTAGAATTGGAAATTGGATGTAGGTTACGCAATAAAAATATCATCCATAACACATAAACATATCGTAATAAATAACAATGTCACGAAGTTAGTTTCGCTTATAGTTACTTATATTTTTATGAAGCAGCAAAGTTTCTAATTTTTATCATTTCAATGACCTCGAAAATTTATTACTAAAAAAACTCACTGTATAACGTTCCTACTTGCTGCACAATGCAGCTTTATTACAGTAAAATATAATTCCTCTGGGATCTTAAAATAGTTATCTAATGCCCGTATAAATAGTCGTTCCTTGAGCCTTCTTAGCGTAACGTCTCTTTGAGCCTTATCCATTCGTACATAAGACAAGCATAATAATCGTAACAAATTCTCACGTTTGCGTACCAAGTGTTAATACGACCGTAAGAGCAATTAAAGTGGGCTTGCAGTCCTAGATAAATCCAAAACCACATGGTTATGGAATTCTATCAATAAATTTTAGGGAGGTAACATGTAAATTTTATTTAATAAAAACTGCTTAAAGACTTGGTAAATGTTTCCTACAATTAGGAAATTCAGGAGGATAAAATTTCTAGGAATTTTAACGACGTAGGGCTTGCCTGTTACTTTGCTCTAACAGGTGCCTTAGGCTGAAAATCTTACAATAATTTCTAATAAATTCGGCGTCACTAATTTAACATGGGAATTCGCTGCTGGTCGGAGATCTCACATCTAAGTGAGGTTGTCGAAGTTTGGTCTCTTTACAAGTTTTTCTAAATTTTACAATTTAACTCATTGCCTGTTCACTATTTATAATACTCAACACAGGCGTTCTCAAAATTAAATTGTAGTACTGAATTCTCAGGTTATAAATCGAAGATTCAAAAATATTCAACTAAATATAGTAATCATCAAAATACCGAATACATTAATATAAATTTAATTCAAACAACATAATTTATAACGTGGGTACATGTAAAATGTGGAGTTGAAAAAACTTATCATTAAACAATGTCGCCACAGAATAGTACGTGGAGGACAAATAAATATATAAAGCATTCACCTCCTGCTTACGGTAGTCTAGCAACATTACTCTTAATTTATTTCTGAAATTTGATTGGCAGAAGAGGTTAAACGAGCACTTCACGCGAACTAGTAATAATTATGTTGCAGTTTTCAATAAATTGAAGTAGCAACTTAATTTGCCAAATATAGTTTAAGGAATGCGAGATTTTCAAAACCAATGTACGGTTCCCTCACATCACGAACATACTTAATTAGCAATGAATATTTTGGTTTGTTGGAAATGCTGTGATAGAACGATACTCCAATTGCAACTAAAGAATGCTTCGGCGATGGCGTTGATGCTAGTTTACATTACTGCCGCTGTGACGTCAATGTTGACGGAAAGTTTTTCTTAAGATGATAGCCCACTTTGTGAAACAATATAAAACTACAGTAGATACTTTCAAATTTTTATTACGCCTGCTGAACATAAAAATACGAACAACATAAGGTATTGGTGAAGAACCATCCACCTCTAGAGTTTTAAATAAACTGATGCTTACTTTGTCTCCCTATAATTTGATGCAACCTCTTCTTTAAAATATTAAAGGAGAATGTTTGTATATCACTTCAAGGTTTTCTAGTTACTGGCTGTTTCAGTCCTTTTTTGTTTTACTTGTTTCAAATCTAGTTCTTTCTTCACTACGTTATAATGTTAGCATTCCAAAAATCATAAATATTTTATATTATTTAATTAAACACTACGTTGTAAATGTTTTAAGATCAAATTTTAGAAAAATTCAATTTATTTTGGATAAACCAAGAGGTTGAGAATTTATTTATTATTTTTAAAGATAACTTAATCGATGCTATTAATTTAGAAATTAGAGCACAACAACCCTTTAACACCAAAATTTTAAAATATACTGAAAACTATCTCCAAAGTTAAAATGAATTATCAAATAAAATTATATAGAATGCTACTAAATGGTAGGTTAATTAAAATTAATTAAACCAGTCTTTTGATTAAAATAACAAAAAATATTTTGGTAGTTACCATTCTGAAGTTACAAGCTAAAAATTAGAAAGCGTGATAAATGCGAAACTATATCTACAAACTACGAGGAAACCTTTGGCTTGGAGGTCCAACCCAAAAATCGCTTTTGGCATGTCGGTATATAACTTGCATATAATTCGTTACGGCAATCCGCAGTATTAGTCCTATGTGGTATTTGCTCCGTGTCATGTTTGGTACCTAACGAATTCCATTTTCTTATTAACAAACTAGTTTTAGGATTTATTTTTAGCACTATACAATTTTGTTATATTTAATTTGGTTACGCCCATGCCTGGGAAATTGAATGAAAACATTTGTTTTGAATTATGCTGTTTATTTGACGATAAATAATTAATTTCTAGTATGCGTATAAATATTTCGAGTAACCTACATCCAATTTCCAATTCTAGTAAGTAATTAATTTATGTATATATTGTTTTTATCAATACTTATAATTTTGCAGCATGATTTTAGTGCAGATCGCAACAAATTTATTTTCTATAATTTACCAATGGATGACACGTCCATGTTTATTTAAATGAACACGCACAAAATTTAAAAGAAGCGGCAAATCTGAATTACCTTCAAATTTCACTATTTAAGAAGAGTGCTATATTATTTGGAAATAACACAAATCTTTGCTGTATCTCAGCTCCAACAACCGTTAGCAAATCTACTGGTTGTAGTTACCCTATTTTTGGACCACCATTTGTATTTGAAATTACGTGACAAAATTGCATAATAAAACTGCATTATAACTATATACGATCTCCATCGTCCGACGCTTTCCTCGTTTGTCGTGCTATATTACTTTGGCTAAGGTGTCATTAACCTTAGTCGTATACAAATCGTTTTCACTAATACCAAGTGCCTATTGAGGGATGTCAATCTGATAACATACATTCAAAAAGATTAAGCCTCAAAATTGTATATCAATATAGTAATCGTTGCCCGCGCTGGCACCCTCAATTCTACGTTTTCATCTTTACTGGTAGGTAGATCATAATTATATTTAAAATAGTAACGACAATTGTAATGGTTGTTACATAATTAATACGATTAATCTCAGGAATTTGTTGTAACACCCTATGTGTACATTGGCTATTTTCATTTAATTCTAATTTATTGTGTTTAATTTAATAATCCAAGAATTTATGGGGTGTGGTGTGCATTTGCTTGTTGATTGTGACAGTTTAATAATAACGGAGAGCGAAATCATTAATTTATTACTTTTGATTTTTAAATAAGGAAACTGATATAAAGACTATCGTATCTAGCAGCACCATACCAGCGTGCGCGGAAGGTGAGCGAAATGTGACATTGAATTGAACAAACAGTTCCGACTCAACGTTCAACGAGGACGTTACAGGCTCTCCTTTTAAAATATCTATTAATGGTGATTTCTATTAAACGCTAACTTTTACATCTAGTTTATTAAAATGCAATATTAACAACTTATTATTATTTTAAAAATGAATTTTTGTAAGAAGGGGAGTCCGTAGCAATCTGGTTGAAGGGTGACATCTACGTTGTTTCTTTGGAATTCTTTTTGTCAGTAAGAAGTCCCTAATTATTACAGGGTGCTGAAAAGAGAAGCTCGTAGAACTAAATTGGAATTATCTATTAAATATTTTTTAACGAATTTGTGCCACGTTTAGTTCAAATTTTTATTTAACATCTGTTTAGCGTTGTTGTTATCGACGAGGTCATGATGACCTGATATTGTGCCTGCATGTACATCTATTCTTCACGTGTCTTGTTGAATTATATTTATGATTTATATTGAAAAGACATTGTCTTAAATATTTGGTGGCAGAATTAGCAAGACACAATTTATATTACTTCGTTATGAAAGTTTCTACCTTCTTATCAACCCTAACCTTGGCCACAAATTATCCGTTATTTTCCATTTTACGAACTCTACCAGTTTCATGTCTGCACAGCAAACGTATTAAGGATATATATATATATATATATATATATATATATATATATATATATATATATATATATTT
>JAHWXV010511387.1:0-11578 GCA_024586415.1 Phrixothrix hirtus | reverse complement strand
TTTTTTTAAACTAAATTCTAATTTAGTCTTTATATATATTTCTACTCCTTTAACCTTAACTTTACAAAATTTTGTTTTAATTTAAACGATTTGGTAATTTTAGGAAAACTTTATCTCATTTTATGTTTTGAATTTGTCTGAGATTACCTATAATTGATACTTAACATTCAATAAACCTCCTTTAGTTAAAATTTCATTTTTTTGTACACGATTGCTCAGGTATTTTTAATTTACGTGGACTTTTAATAAATGGTCAAATTGGACATAGCAATATGTATATTTTATATCACATAAATCAGTCAAGTTTATTGTTTTTCAAATTCATGAGAACTTTTCGATGGATTATGTTTATTTTCACTGCTGAAATGTACTTAATAGTTTTACAGTCAGTCAATAGTGAATTTTATTTTTAAAAAAAGAAAATCACGGCATATGCTTTGGATATTACAAAGACAATTTCCGTTGTAACTTACTTTCCTAATTTAATTTAATACGAAATATCAAACTGTGTGATGAATAATTGTTACTGATTTTTTTGCTAGATTAATAAAAGATTTTCAAATAATATG
The DNA here is from genome assembly GCA_024586415.1 of Phrixothrix hirtus. NCBI lineage: Eukaryota > Metazoa > Arthropoda > Insecta > Coleoptera > Phengodidae > Phrixothrix > Phrixothrix hirtus. The sequence goes on along the minus strand of JAHWXV010511387.1, from coordinate 11,009 downwards.
CAAGAAACAAGCTCATTTGTAACCTTAATTAGTAAGGTTCTTATAATTAGAATCGTTGTTGCCTAATAAAGCTACCCGAACGCAAATTGTGCATGTAACATATTTTAAAAATTCGTGGTAATTTTTACAAGTTCGTTGTTAAAATACTTCTAAATTGGTTACATAAATAACTAACAAGTAACAGAACTAAATTATAATATAAATGCTTCTAATAATATCGGAATTGGTAAAGAAATATATAAATAACCTAAGCACTGCTGAAATAGTTATTGAGATGCGGCAATGTATTACGGAAATGCCGAAATGGAAGGCATTTGAAAGAAATGCGGCAATATATTGCGGAAATGCGGCAATGTATTGCGGAAATACGGAAATGGGAGATAATTTCTCGGCAATTGAAAGAAATGAGGGCAATAAAAGCATAACATTGCTGAAAGTGGGCAATGGTGTACAAAATTTAGGCAATGGTTACCCCCTCAGTAATTTTTTAATATCTATATCTATATTACAATATAATTTATTTTGAGGTGTTAGCAAGATTCCTCCGTTATTGGTAAAAATAAGAAGTTGAGGCTTTCGCGAACTACTGCTACTTTTTTAAGAAATTTGCAGTTTTCTAAACCAAATTTTGATATCCTTCTTTGTTTCCGGGATACAGGACGAAAATGAAAAAATACCATCTTTAAGCACCTTCGTTTAAAATAATAACGGATTGTTTTTGCTACTAGATGCGAATTATTTATACGGAAGAATAGCAACCAGTTCGAGCAATACTTTTCATTTGTTTCAGTAATTTATTGGTAACTACCCCATGTTTTGTTTAGAATCGAAAACTAAATGTAATTAAATAAAAGTACTCCAAATCGCGTTAAAAGATTTCGCAAGCCCTCCTAGATTACCAAATATGTGAACTTAGAAAAAGTCGAAAACTAAGGTCGAATGTTTTGAGTGTGTTACATTTTCAAAAGTGCAATTTAAGCTAATTTAAAATATTGCAAGATATACTTGACGTTCCATTAAAAAAACAAAAGTTTAGTGTATTTCCAGAATTTGGCACATGATAGAAAATATGTGATTACGTCATTTGATTCTATATGGAAACCTAAATAAGAATAAGTATCGTGCGATCGAAAAAGAGTGCATCCAGAGCCGTAAAAATTTTAAAAAATCTAGGGAATTCATTGCTGATATGTTTCTTCCTAATCAAAAAAACAAGATGTCAACCATAAGCGTGTATCTATATTTTACATATGTTTAATATTTTAATTACTTTTAATTGCAAATTAGAAATTGTTTTAACTTACATCAAATGGAAAATATCCTAATACATTTTTACAATCAATAAGCAAATTGAAATCTCGATACATCATTTTAAATATCAATTATAGATGCTTTTTTTATGTGACGCCTATAGTAAAATAATTATCTGGTAATTTTAGTGTTGTTTAGTTTTTAATTTCAGTACCACCAATTTGTAAGTTTGGTTGCCTATCTAGCAGTCTTCTTTCTTTCTCGATGACCCTGTATATCCTTCCAATATCTTATAATATAAAGTATATAGGAAAGGTGCTCAAAATTTTATTTTTTCATTTTCGCCCTGTATTTTGGAAACAAAACGGTCTATCTAGATTTGGTTTCCAACATTTTAAATTTCTCAAAAAAGTAGCGCAAGTATACTAAAACTGCAACCTACTATTTTCACCAATAACAGATACCTCGCTAACACCTCTAAAAGTGAACATACATTATATAGTAATATAGGCATAGATAGCAAAAATATAGGTTAACTTGCTACTTACATGTATTGCTTGATTTTTTATGACATAAATAATATAATTGCCTAACAGTGAAAAAACACTTAGAGAATAACCATATTTAAGGGGCTATATCTGAATTGGTTTCTGAGGTCTTATTTATGAAAATGTTTGTCTTATCTCATAGAGTATTATAACTTGATACTATTTGTAGATAGATATTAATATGTTGAATTAAGAGGGCGGTTACCCCTCCATAATTGATTACGATGGTCTATGCATAACATGGCAGATATTTTTATGTCATTTGATACAATTATGAAGTACATAAATTAATTACTGTTTTATGATTAACATAGGTTAGGGGTAGAATGGCTATTTAAAATTTCTCATGAAAATGAAAAAATACTTAAGCTTTATTTTAAAATGCTCTACGAATTGGTCGAGCTATATTAAAGGGAGTACTGTAGTACTCTATTTCAATATTTTAAGGGTAGTTTTACCCTTGAAACAAGTTGAAAGTGTTGAAAAAAAATAAGTTCTATTTGGGATGAATTCGGCTATTTTAGCGTTTGGTTCATTCAAATCGGTCCACTGCTTCTATGTGAACTACCAAAACGGTTGCATACGGTTTCAACTTAGGGGCTGGTTTTTACCCCATCAAAACCATTTTGGAGCAGTTAACAAAAATACGGGTCTCTTATAATTTAATTGTCTATAATATATCCAAATTTCTTCAAAATCTGAGTCGAACACCTGGGATAGCTTTCTTGTAAATAAAGAAGGTATAACAAAAAGTTTAAAGATTATTCCTATTATAGACTTGTTAATACCCACATAGCACTTGGCAAAGTTACAAAAATGAATTCATGATCGATATTATTTTGATATTTACCTTTTGGATTGAATCAATTTATTTATAAAGTAAGACCTTTCAGTTTAATCGTTGCACCAGGTTGTTAGTATAGTGTATTGTGTAAAACAGTTTCAATGCGCGATTCAATGAGTTTGCTCATATAAAGTTTGTATGTATTTAGCGTTTGAAACCTTTTATTTTATACTATGAAGTTATAGCTTAGTTTCATATGTTAAACTTTGCCTTAGACTTTCTATTACATGAATTTGTAAGTTGTAAGTTAAGTTACCCAACACTATATGGAACTTCAAAAGTAGATGCTATTTTTCTATTAATTTTAAATAGAAGGGCTTGCTTTGATTAAAACCCATGAATAATTTGATTTATAAAAGATTTCGGGTAACATTTTAAGTTACGCCGATATTTCTTGTATACTATGTTATAGACGATTTTACTGCAAATAAAAACAGGTATCATAAAAAGTTAGTACTTATATCGTAAACTTCATTATAAAACTTTATAATAAATACATCAGTTACTTGTTTGGTTGTTAAAAATCAACGGAAAATTTAAATTTAAATGTAGTATTTATTATTGTTATTCAAACAATTAATAAATAATTCATAAATTTGCTTTTCTAGTTAACAATAATGAATAAGTATGACTGCATTTTGGGTGCGTCAATTCCATGTATATCTTCAAATGCATAATGCATAAGTTCCAAGTAAGATATGAATGTTAATTTGTAGACTATAGTTATTTGTAATTGTTTAGCTGGTATTTGTCGGTACATAGATTTGGACTAAACCATACTATAACTAAACATTTGAAGATTCAAGCTAATTCAGCTCAAGTGCCCTCATAACTACGTTTTAATTTAAACGCTAAAGAACATTTCAATTCAAGACGCGAATTATCTATAGTTAAATAACACCTAACTAAATTGATCTTTACAATGGTTTATTACCCATAACTTTATTTTACAGAAATCATTACAATCAAATTTTTGTAATTTATAAATCGCGTTACCTTTTTCCAACCTTAAGTTTTTAGTTCGCTAGCTCATAGACGAAAAATTCAAACAATATTCACAAAGATGGGTTATTTACGTAAGTAACAACATATCAGATTAAAATAACCAGTGGCATGAGATAACAACTGAATTAAAAATTATCAAATTAGTGGTTGACAGCTGCGTTGAACGAAATAAATAAGTACCAAAGCAAAGTAGCTAAACCATAATTTAAGCATTTTAATATTTGGTACCCTACTAACCATGTGATGTATGGGGTGATCCATAACTGCGGGAGAGTTCCATAGCTACTTTATTGTAGGAAATACTAAAAATATTAGAGACGAAAGCTATAGCGGATAGGCAATAGCACCTTTTAAAATTATTTGAAGCATATATGGTGACTTATAAGTACGCGGTAAACGGAACTTGTATTGAATCAATTTTGGATTTTGATTACCTTTGGCATACCTTTGCTATAGCATAGTAATGTAGAATATGACGTATTTCAAAATTAATGTAATGCGTTACATTTTTTTCTCTTTAACTCCCTTTGTAGAACTATGGAAAACCATCAAATTCGAAATTCTAATGCCTAAAATTTATAATTGTTCTAATTTTTGGGCATTATTCAGATTTTGAAATGATTAATGTCAATGTACAGGGTGAGTCAAGATACCATTTTATAATTTTTTCAATTGTTTTTCAAATGGAACACAATTTTATGTTGCATAATGAAGACTTTATTACTCTATTGTTTATTTTTATTAAGCATTTCCTATACCGAAATGTTGAGATATCCAGGATGCTATACAAAACTATGTGTTTTTCGCTATAGTACCTATTAAAAAATAATTTTGTTGAGACGTTGGCTGTACTTTTCAGATTAGTAATCATCTATCATTATTAAAGAGGTAAAACTAACCAAATCATTTTTATTAGGATATGTAGAAGCAATCGGAAATATATTCATTAAGAAGTAAGAAGACGATGAACTAAAACTATTTATAAAAGTTGCTCAAAATGGCGCCCCATTATTTCTAAGCTGTGCTACGATCTTCGAAAGAACGATTTAGATTCCTAAGTATTATGAAACACATTTCTTATTCTCATTTTCATATCTTCTTTTATAGTTGGTGATAATTTATGAACCTCATTTTTACAAACCTCCACAGAAAAAAATCAACTTTTGCTAAATCTGGGCAACGAACAGGTTAATTGCCAGTTTTTCTTAACCTATCCATTTCTTTGGAGCTTCGTCACGTAAATACCACATTTTGTCTTCGTATGTGTGAAAAAACAGCATCAAGTAATAAAGGCAGATAATTTGTTAGAAATTCCTAGTAAAATTGCCATTAACTCAACCCTCAAACAATTGAGGTTCTAGTATGTAATCTCCTAAGATATCTCCCAAATCACCTCATTTGACTGTGAATGACTATAAAGTATTTATTTAATGCTCCATTCCTGTAAAATGTTGCTTCTTATGCAAATGATATTAAGAGGCGGTTCATATTTCAATTTAAAGAAATCCCAACCTTTTTAATTTTTATCCCGTTAAACTGAAATTTGAAGATGATTTGAAATATGAGAAGATGAATGATTTTATATCCAGGCTACTATAAGTTGCAATATGTGTAGTGCAAAACATTACATCACAACGGAAAATGCAAATGACCATATAGACATTAATTATGCTGCCGTATTAGGTAAAGGTCGGAGTATGGTAAAACATTAAATACTACATTTTGCTTATGTTAGGAGCTACTACCGTAAGATTAAGATATTCTCAAGTGAGAGAATTCTGTGCTTCTCTAAAAATTCCTATTATGTCACACCATATGTACACAAAATAGCATGACAAGTCAAGCAATGTACTTTAGAAGGAAATAGAATTAGCAGCAAAAAATCGCTAATCGTTACATAAAAATGCGACATTTGTGAAGATGGCTATCCATGTATAACCGTAATCGCATATGTTGCATTCAAAAAACACCAAATATGATGCTCCTTCCGAAATTTCTTGCATTGTCCGCAAAAGCACCAATAAAATACCATACTTATACGTGCGTAATAAATTTTGAATTTTGTGCAATATGAAAATGCTATAAAATGCATTTATTTCAAAAATGTAGTAAAACTTCTGCTCCGATGGAAACAGATTCATAGTATAGGGATTCCAAAGATGTATAGATTTACATGGTCGGAAATTTACAAAAATAGTAGAAGATGGAGATAGCAGTGTAACAAGAAAACTAATGAAAGTAAAATCATCCCGTTCAAAATTAGTCGAAAAAGTACAATGTGTGAATAATTTATTAAAAACTTTTGCAATAAGTCAAATGAATTTTCTCAGTCAGCTAGAGTACATCTCATAAAATAGCTGCAATTCAACTACGGAAGGAATTAGAAAATAGCATTACGAAATTTCGAATAATTAATAAGAAAACTGCAGAACACTAGTTTCACAAGGATATTTCCTTAGAAGAGATACTCAATAAAGTTCAAAAGCACGTTCTAAATAGTTCAAATTATATTGTAACGAAATTAGTTAATTATTTTAAATATCTTTATTTATATTCACTAACTTATAAATTACTTATCTGTCAGTGTTCAACTTAATATTTATTTTGGAGTTCATTAATAATAAGCGTTTACGTTTACATTGATTTATAAGAGCTTCTTAACAAGACAAGTTTCTTAGGAAAACTAAACTAAAAGAACTTAAGTTGCTGTTTATATAAAAAGGAGACGCACTAGAAATATTCTAGAATATTAAGGAACAAAATTATCAGAAAGCTGATATGATAAATTATAAAGACATGCCTCGTTGCTGCGACCTTGAATTTATTTTAGTATTAGTTGCATTAATGATTACATCGGTCATTTTAATTCCATCGACGCTTGAAAAATGTTCCGCAATTTTCCACAAAATTATTTTTATTCCTAGTCTTATTACACTGTCTCGTTTTTAAGACTGTTACGTCCTGTAACAGTGTCCTTGGACTTTGCTCTTGCGAAGGTTCTACCTTTCTTTATAAATGCTGGGATCTGCACGATCCAAACCTGCAGTCCAATTTCTTGAAGCAGTGGCAGCCCACAGATTTCGTTGTTAGTAGAGCTTGTCTTGGATTCCAAGTACACTCCGGTATCTTGATACCGGTGTCTCGAAGCACTAGCTCTAAAATGTTACATATTACACGTCAGTTAAGCTGATCTAGACAACAACCGAGGTTTGATACAACTAATTCTCTAAAAGCATAAGTTAAAAGTTTTTTCCTTCCACAAGTATTCATAACATGGCTGCTGGTCGGACAAGGTTTACTTGGTGAGGTAGTAAATACTTCACATTACTTGACGTTGGTGACACCCAATTTCCCAATTTCAGGCTCTTGCTGCTGTATTTCTTCTACGCCACCATACCCCTTTTTGAAATTCGACTCCGATGCCATGGGAGATTCGGACGTCTTTGGCGACACAATGGGCCAGGGGGCATTTCTTTACTACATCAGACAGATTTATCTATTCCTCAGTGGTAATCCCAAATCAAATTTTATGGGTCCCGAATAGGTTGACATGGATTCGGTAAATGATTATTTACCGTTTTTGGCTTCTAATTTTTATAATTCAACATGGTTCGCCCTTTGTTCATATTCCCGTGATTCTGGTTCTGGATTCCTCTCACCAAGCGAATTATGCGAATCACATTAAGTTTTCCTCTGGGCTATTTCATTAATCAATGTCTTATATCATAGACCTTTTTAGAACTTTATACGGATCTTTCCGGGATTTTTGAAGTTTCGGAGATAACCCTCGTCATGGTTGAGGCTAGTACAACCAAACCTGACCTTTGGATTGAAATCCTTCCATTGTTGGACTTGCAGCATGGTGAAATTGCAGTCGATCTCTGGAAATTTAGGTGTCATTGCGAAGTCTTACCTAAATTGAATTCAGTTTCTTTCAAAGACTTTCGGCATATTCATTTTCAACGGCCTCCTCCTTTCCATGGTTGCTGTCAAAGTACCAATCACACGGTAACCTAATTTCGCGCCCAAGAAACACATTACATAGAGTTTTTCCTGTTTTCTTGCTTACAGCTGATCGGTATGCCTTCATGGATAGATTTCAGTACTTATCCCAATCCCTTTGATGGTCTGAGATAAATTTTAACAAATATTTTCCATTGTTCATCTGACTGTGAATGATGAGCAATTGTTAACGTTTTTCTTACTTTCAACAGCTGCCAATAGAATTTCGAAACGGCTAAACAGTTGTAATAATTCTTCCATAACAGTTATTTCACCAAGATGTTGGTCATTGTAACTGCCCCTTGGTTTGGTAGAACGAATTCTTCGTTCTATTTACTAAAATAGCCCATCGCCAATACGATGTACTTATTTCCTGCTTGTTTCCGGCAATAGATCAGCTATATCAATTGCTACTCTTTCAAATGGGTTATACACATAATATTGCCTCATCTGTACTTTTATTCTGCCCAGTGGACCATTCCCAGAAGCACATATTATCCATTCTCGGCATCACTCCTTAACATTATATCCGCAGTTTATCCAACAAAACCGTTCATGGATCTTTTTGAAAGTCTTATTTACTCGTGTTGAACCACCATGCAGTTGTCGCAAAACTTCCATTCCTCTGTTTTTTGGGCTCACGAACCGCATTCGTTTTTCGCTTCTATCATTATTTTTTCGAGCCTTTTTAAAAAGCCATCCCGAACCTGCAAGGAATACCATTGAAACCAATATGATTTAACAACGGAATTAAATGGGCCCGTTCCCCCCAACCTTGACTTTGACTTTCATTCTTTTGTTTTAATAACAACTTCAGGTCTAAATCGCCTTCTTCATCTTATTTCTCATTATTCAGCTACAAGTTATCGTTGACTACAATAGTACGGTGGCAAGAGATTGCTCAAATTTTGACTCCAATTAGGATCAGTGATTGCAATCTTCTCGTAAACCGTCTTGATAGAGCATCAGCGCTCGATGACTTTTTCCGGCACGATGTTTGGTCATAAATTTAACATTTAAAGCATATTAGAATTATTTCGGTTGATAGTTGAAATAGTGGTTTTGTAAATTCAACTTTTTGTTTAACACTGGTGCAGTGTTAAAATAAGAAGTTTTTGGGGAGCGTAATTTATGCTGCGCCAATTGGGTTGCCTATCCTCACTTCTATCGATACGTATAAAATATAATACTACCTGTTATGAGGATATAACTCTCATTGTTAAAACAACTTTCGTGCTGTTGACAACGTAATATAGTGGTGCTAAATTTACGTTTAAGTGCCGTTTGAGGGCGAATTTCTGAGGAAAACGCTCGTCGCAGGATAAGATATAACTGTTGATTTTTTTTTTGTTATATTCGTTGTCGAGTTCAATTTTGAATAATTCTTCTATATAGTGTTAACGTGATGTTTTACGTATACCGACCTACCAATATGCTACAGCCTGCCTTATGACAGTCATAAGCTATTATGCTGATTAGATCCGATTCAACTATTTATTCCCGGTTAAATTAATGACAACATTATTCATAGGATTACCATTGATGTGTTGGAATAATGTCCGCCCCGTTTGACGTAGCCGGAGAACAAACGCAGACGCCAATTTCCTCACTGGAGACCGACCACCAGCCTTGTTGTTCATTAGTTTCTTTGGGCTCATCGCGTGCAGATTGAGGTATGAAAATTAATTTTGTTTTGAGGTATGGAACATACTTTTATTAATATAACTTATTTCGCCACTGGACCTCTGTCCAGGTTGAGGATTTTAATTGGTCTTATTAAGTTCCTTTCGAATTAAGACATTTGTAAATTACTAATTGGAGCGGCATTAAGTTAGGCAAATATTCAGCTATTTAAGTTACCGCTACTTGTAGATTATAGCACCGACCCAAGTGATCTAAATACAACACGGATAAAATATTTTGATTATGATTGATTGCGATTATTTTGATAACCGGTTCTAGTTACATCAGTTTGATCACTTCCTTGGAAATTCAAATTATTAAAAGGCATTGTACTTACTAAAATAATTATATTCTTTTTTATTTTGTCAAAAAATGTGTTATTTAGCCCGATTAATTTGTCTGTTGAAATTAAATCATCCGAAGTAATTTACTTGCAGCCGTACATAAAATAATGTACAAAGAAATTCTACGAACCCAAGTTCTTGTTTTAAATTAAATATCGCTTTAAAAATTTAATTAGAAGCACCTTGTATTCCTATGACAGTACGAAGCGATATGTTTGACTAAGATATGAATAAATTAACCAATATTTAGGTGATTATAATTTCCATTTAGAATTACTCTAAGTTTTATTAAAATTTAAGAAGGAAATTTACGAGACTTCGAGGTATCATATATTTTAGCAATTTTATTTGTATTTTAAAATATTGTCACGGTCTCACCTTTGTCTATAACTTATTTTGTATTCATTTTAGTAAGTACATTTAGTACGCCCTGTATATAACTATTTAAAATTGCGTTCTGAATGTTTCTAGGAGTATACGGTAGTAAATAGTTACTTTTCTTATATTAATATTCCAGGAATGAAGGTCGAGATCAATTATTAAAACCTAATTCCGAAATTTATAAAATTTAATTTGTTAACCCGATAGGTGTTGCCGTCTAGTGACGGAATTTGTGAACGTAAAATGCTTTTCAAAATTTCATACTAGTTAGAAATACCTTGTTCTTATCGCACATTTGTACTCCAATTGTTAATGGAATAACGTGCAAGATTCCGATTTGTTTTTCGTTGTTGAAATGTAGGATCAAGCGTTGTTAATTTAATTACAACGGTAAGAGCTGTTTCATTTCTTATTATCAAATAAATTAATTCGTTGTGTTCTATCCTTTTTTTAGCTTGCTTGGTACCCTACGTTACAAGATTTGTTTGGTACCCTACTTTACAAGATTTGGTTTCCTTTTTTTGGTCCTCGAACATTCTCGAGAAGTACTACTCGATGTCTCTCCTATGAAACTCTCAATACAAGAGGGATACTGCTAAACGCAGGAAGATCATAAAGGTCGTAGAAAATTGTATTTCTTTAACGCGTCGTATAAGTTGTTAGGGCGATGTTTTTAATCGTCCCGATAGTGACAAGTTCTGGTGTCCAGATGTGACCGCATGACATGCGGCCTCAACGTATTTAGATGCTTTTAATTTCTGAATCAATATAAAAAATTCGCATTATGTATCAAACAACGTTTGTTGCTTAGTTAAGTTAACCGTTTTATTAAATGTAAAATAATTGCGTCGCTTTGCTTTGTTTGTAAAATTTAATTACTGAATCACCTTAATGAACGTATTAGTAGCTTTTCAATAATCGCAAGATAAGAGAAACAAAACTTACTTTACT
>JAHWXV010511365.1:0-12576 GCA_024586415.1 Phrixothrix hirtus | reverse complement strand
TCCGGCTTGAAAAATAGGAGAATGGATTTTATGTACAAAAAATAGGTAAGATTTTACTTGTGCCCACCCTCTTTCAGAACTCACGAGCCGCCACTGTAGTTGACGAAAATTAACATTTTCGAAACCTTCTCCTTTTCGCGTTTAATCAAGGTTTCAAGGCCTCCAAAGCTACTTGCGAAATTTGTACTTCTCGCAATATTTGTGCAGTATATGGCGATAATGACATGACTGAAAGAACGGTACAAAAACAGTTTATACCTCAAGGATGGGTCGGATACCTGTCGACGGTCTACGTTTGATGAAGAGCGATTGAACCAGCTTATCCACGAAAATCTACGTCAAACAAAAAGAGCAGATGGGTTGTGCTTGAAACCATTCGTCTGCATATCCAATCTATGGGTAAGGTTCAAAAGTTCAGCGCATGGGTTCCACAACTTTTGAGCAAAAACAGCAAAGTTAACGTTTCACGATTGACGTCGGTTTACTCGCCCGTTGTCGCTCAATTTGTGGGTGTAAGCAGAAATTTCTCTATCGAATCGTTACCGGCGATGAAAAATAGTATTTACGTGACTACGAAGAACAGAATAGAATGGATCATCCCAGACAGACAAGCGACGCCGTGTGCAAGAGAGGAACATCATCCTTGATGAAGGATTGAGAAGTTATAATCTACTATAAAATTCTTCCAAACAACAGAATAGTAAACGGAGAAGTCTACAGTGAACAAAGGAATCATCTAAACGAAGAAATTCAACAAAAAAGATCGGACCGCCGATATGGTGTTCTTTTGTAATACGACAATGCAAATTATTTTGGCACATTCAACGCACAATGCGGTGAAGCATAATCTTGTTGAAAGCATACTGCTTCAGCAGAAATTCGGTGCTCAATTGAACTTGAAATCCAAGTGACAACTGCTGGTACAATTTTATTTTCTAGTAATTCCAGATAAACTGTAAAATTTAAAATATCATCAATGAAAAACGGCCTAATTATATTGTCTCCAACTATACCGGTCAAAATGTTAACTTTTCATGAATGCTAACGTCCGGGTTACTCTATGACTACAATAAGACAGATTGTCGTCTTATATGAAAATACAATTATTTCAGAACTTTAAATTAATTTGATTCTAAAATATTCACTAAAGACTTTTCGCATACGCCATTATCTAATCATATTTGGCGCAGTTGTTCAATTTTGACGTCCGCATTGGTTGGTCTTTAACACTACCGGCTTCTTATACCTCGTGATCGTTTTCGATACAATAGATATATTGATATGTTGATCAGGATGAACGTTGATTAAATAATCAAAGCGCATCTTTGTAAGACCACATTTACACATCATCAGTAATTCAATTATTTTTAATTAATCACTAACGACATATATTAAACACGTTTATACTAGCTGAAAGTAAACGAAACAGACATTCTGACAATAAACACACTACTCGATTTACTAATTCATGATATGGTATTGAATGACCGACGAGTAGAAATGCGTGAAACTGCTGATGCCATAGGCATCTCATCCGAACATATTTCGTATATTTTACAAAAATACTTACACATGAAAACGTTTTGTGCAAGATGATTGCTGCGTTTGCTAACAATTGATCACAAATGCACTCAAATGTGAGTTTTTCAGAAGTGCTTTAACCGTTTGAAGAACAAAGTTGACTTTGTGCGTTACTTGTATAACTATGGACTAAACAAGGGTTCATCAATATATACCATATCATATATATACCAAATCGGAGTACAGCAGCTGATTGTTTTGTGCCAAAGAAGGTAAAATTGTTCCATCGGATTGGAACACAAAAATAATTTTAATGATTGATTATCTTGAGAAAAGTAAAAAATAATCGTAGAATTTTATGTAAAACTTTTGGATAAACTAGCTAAACATTCGGCACGAAAGATCAGCTTTACAAAAGAAAAAGATCATTTTCCATCAAGAGAATGCGCCTGCGCACAAGTGTTGTGGCAATGGGAAAACTTATAGAATTAAAGTATGAATCGTTGAGACATCTACCCTATTCATCATATCTGTCTCTTCCGACTTTCATCCGTTCCCAAATGTCAAAAACTTCCTCGATGGTAAACGTTTTTGTTCAATGAAGAAGCAATTGTAGCCGTAGAAAAGTATTTTGCAGGAATTCCGGAAAGTCATTTCGGGAAATGGAAAAATTTATCGGAGCAGTGCTGAATTAAGTGAAAATAAATTACTGTAGACTATGTGGAAGAATAAAGCTATTTCAAACATTATAACTTGTTTTTTTCATCTCCATTCTGCGAACTTTTCGAACCATCCTCGTAAAAACACAATGAATGGAACTTATTTTTAAGGTTTCCAAAATTGAAATAGTTAATTCTAGCATTAATAAAAGTCTACAAAACGTCGTATTGTATAGTGGTTGACATGTTTGCCTTTACATCCAAGGACTGGATTCAAATCTGATGAAGGTCGCTAAATTTTTCAGCAGAGAAAAATTTAAAACACGCGTCTTCATTTCAGATAAGGAAGTAAAATCGTAGGTCCCTTGTCAATGTGATATTTGGTACGTCAAAAATCCCTACTAGCAGTGAAGCTCCTCCAGATCCGGTAAAATTGTAGTAAGCATGACAATATAACAGTTCTAGTCCAAAAGGGCCAATCGAATTTGCGCATCTTGAAGTTTCGACCACAAAACAAACAAACAAACAATATTGAATTTGCAAAATGGGAGTATAAAATAAGTCGCTTATATATTTTTACATTTTAAAAGCGCTTTTGTAGGTAAATTTACCATTTATACGTCCGCACTACATTAAATTACCTTAGTTTATCAGCAGAGTATGTGGTTTTTTAAATTTTGGTAAATATAAAAAATTTGAGTTTTTAAAATGCATCTTGTAATCTGCAGCAATTTCCATTACACTAACAATTAATGACTTACTTATTCATAGTTTAGGTACATATCTTTAAAAACTGAAACATGCTTATCATTATTTAAGTAAATCGCAGTAAATTATATTTAAATATTGTTTCGTTTAACTGATTACTTATTTTATAGTGATTATAAGTGTACGAACTACAATATATTTTCAGGAAATTACTCAAGACAATTTAATTATGAAACATTGAAACCCTATGTAATAGATTAACTTTATTTCTCCATACAATATAATTAGTGGAAAGACCAGGTTACGTCTGGCTTTTACATTTTCCTTTCTACTATGACAAGCGTCTTCATCCCTCATATACTGAATTGCACATAGACCAACCACTATATCCTTTTAGCTAAATCTTAGAAACCGGCTCATCTCCGGAAGCGAAACCAACCGCAAACATTGTGCACGATGCTCATATGTTGTAACCGTCATTAAAGATAGTGATGTTGATTCAAACATACAAAGACAGATAATTAACGTATAACATACAAGTTATTGTTCTTATAAACAAATCATAAGTCGATTTCCGCTTCTAAGGCTGCTATTTTGACTTCAGGTATATTTTATTATTGGTATTAGTAAATACATGTGCAAGTATAAATAAAATAAGTAGAAATATTTAAATATGCAAGTAAGTCAAAACAAATACAAATCTATTCCAAAAATGTGAACCCAATTGTTAACTTTTGGTAAATATAAACTTACAGGCCGTATTTAGAAACAAAAACAAATAATCTGGAATGAGACAACACATCTCTTACAATTTTTAATTTAATTTTAAATCATCCACATTACCTAAAATGTTATAATTTTAATTTTACTTAAAAATATCCATAATTTCAAAACTTAAATAAAAAGCGAATATGTACTACATAATGTTTGCAAATCATTAAAATCAGTAACACGGTAATTTATACTCATTTCGGAAATAATAATTTTAACGGGTGTCCATCCACGTTTCTAACCACGCGCAGGTCTGCTTAACTCTAGAGATATTTTTCAATTATTCGATGCACGCATAAGCAAAGATACTAAACGCGTAAGAAATGTAGCAAGTTTAAAGAAAATTACTAGAGCCGTTTTCGAAATAATTAGGAAAAACCAAAAAATCTCAAGAAAAAAATGATATTTCCGGTTAAAATCTTGCGGTCGTGTACTGACTAAATTTGAATGTGAAATTTGACTTTTCTACAACTTTTACTTTTTGTTATTTTGTTGACGAACATACAGTTACGGGTTTTATTTGGTTAACTACCCTGAGGTTCAACTGGCATGTTATTGATTTGTATTTGGAGAGAACTAATGACGTGGGCTCTAACAAACCTGTAACAATAAAAACTTCATAACTTTCTTATACTAACTATATTGGATAAAATTAGTAAATGCCAATAGGTATGAATGAATATAGCAATCATAAGATAATGCAGGTAGCATGAGAAAATTATAGTAGGCGCTCTAAAAATACGCAATTACCTAAAAAGAAGTTATAAAAAGTTTGAATAAAGCCTTATTTATGAAATACTAGTTTTTGGAAACACATTACAAGTAAAACGTAACTCAAAAAATAAAGCAATGCATACACTTTGTTGCACTTTGACTTCTCATGCAAAAAAAAATTAAAGTTAGAGGCCTGGCCATTAAAAAAATATAGCATTTGACTAACAGTAGTCGTAGAATCAAAAGATCCGTCCCTATCGTAGGCCCTGAAATAAAGAAACAGGGGAAAGGTTCGCAGATGCTATCAAATCCAAGAAATTAACATTAAAATTAATTGTTCGTTTACAACGCAAATAAAATAAATATCTTTTCACATTGATATTAATGAATGCTAATTAAATAAGTAACACTTTTCTTAAAGTAGGACGGAATCATCTTCAGCCTAAGGGGAAGCTTCCAAAAAAATTCCGGAAGTCGTACCAAATTCAAAAATAGTGATGTCATAAAGAAACGGAATTTGTATAATTGTTTCACATACTAATAGAACCCAATTGTAGAGGGATGATCTCAAAAATAACTCAATTTATCCAACGAAAAAAATAAAACAACATACCTGTAGGATAAAAAAGATGGGATCTATTCCAAAAAAAAATATAGGCAATCGTTTCTTGACTCCAATAAATCACTCCACTATTATCGAGCAGTAAATAAAAGTTTAAAAATAAATTATGTGGATAATTTCAAAATCTCTTCAAGCTCTCGCAAGAGGCTTCCAAACTCGACCGCCAAAAAAACCACCCTGCATAAAATTCACGCACAACTTTTCCAGTCCTCTATTTTTAATAAAAATAGGCGAATAAAATATAGTAAACTTGCAAAACAATATTTAAACCGGTAATTTAATTTATGAAAACACTAACATCAAAAGAAAATTTAACACACTCTTTTGTATAAATACAAAGCAGGGCTGGACCGCCTGAATTTTAGAACGACATAATTAATGAATAATATTATACCCACAAGTACAAAATAGACAGTGAACAAATTGAAGTGAGAGGATACTAAACAACTTTTAAATGTATTGTAAGGCATGATACGACAAATCCACTAATCAATGTAATACTTATATGACGTTTATGTACTTATAAAAACGAATACTAAGGTCAAGCACAAAGTGTCTGCTAAACAACCCAAGCATCCTTGGTTGATCTATTCATAATGGAAGAGTTTTTCTAAAATTCTTTTATTTATTATATGTAAATTATAACATTTAATTAATCTACCGATTAGCACATGTTTTAAATGTTTTGTAGCTTAGTCTATGGGCTCTGTTGAAATATAATTAATAAATTTTAAATTAAGCCTTCAACAAAGTCTATAAATTATAAAAAATAAATAATTATTAAATCTAGACGCAGTAACGATAAAAATGTAATTAGTTTATTGTATAGGTAGGTATACATTGAATATGATAATGAATATTCGAAGCAAAACAAATTACCGGCGCCAAAAAGTCTTTTAAGAAAACTAACAATTACAGTAAACGAGATGTAAACAAAAACTTTTAAAATCTGAAAAACTAAAATTCAAACAAAATACCTTTGTATTTTGTATAGCTAGAATAAGATATGTAGATTAGAGTTAAAATTTACATATCTGAAAGTGCCAATCATCACGTCCAACAGTGTTAAACGAAAAGCGCGTGAAACAAAGTTTAACGGGCAAAATTTAAATGTGATTGCAATAATAGAAATCGAAAATAATCTAAAAGTCAAAAGAAGTCATAAAAAGTTTTGTAACCACGAAAACGCCTTTAATGTTTCAACTGACATGACAGTCGAAAATTTACCTCATAAAATAATAAATACCTTGAAAAATGAACAAATAATTTATTAAACAATTTTAGAAATTTTTACAAAGATGTATTCATAATCAGAATTATCTTTGAGTAAGTCTGGCACACATACATTAAAATAGTTACGAAGTAAACTTTACGGTTAAACAAGAACGTTATGAACTAAAAAGATTATCTCCATCTTCAAGAACATCAAAGCAAAGGTTAGTGCTCAACAAATACATTATAGCGGCAATATTGCGATTAAAATTGAAAGATCGAACACGCGAGTGCAAACATAAATAATGAACGCGATATAAAGAACTTTCATATATAGGTCCCTAGATACGTTACATTAAGTATTATTTAAAATCTATTCTCATTTGAAAAATTTTGAAAAACCAGTTAAGTAGATTTAATCCTCTTGCTAAAATTCAGAAGATCTGTAGTAAAATAATTCACAGTTAGAATAAATATATTTCAAAGCTTTTTGGGTAAATATTTGACATTAGATAATCTAGGTAATATAAATTAGATCTGGAAAGTTGAATGTCTATTAAATTATATCTTTATACAAGATGTACCTTAATTGTTGTAAAATTTAAATTATAACATTTTTATTTATTAATAAACGTATTGAATAATCTAGGCTTATATATGTAATAAAATCTTGTTATTTCAAAAAGTTTGCGTTAAAGCAATGACCGAAATTGTAGGTAGAAATCCTAACAATATGAACTAAATTATTTAGCAGAAGACTAGCTACCGCCAATTTTTAGAAATAAAGGACGTACAAATACTTTAATGTGCTGGGGTTAAATAACAATTATTAATCTCAACAGGCGGAGCTACAAGCATAATCTGTTAAAATAGCCTTTTCAAAACAACCCCGAATCAAAACAGCCCCTGCCAGAATAGTCCCGACAAAATATCTCGGCCAAAGCATGAATAGTAAAAACTTGGGTAAAATAATTCCACCACCTCGTGGTATCACAAGCAACAGGCCTACATTTGACTATTTATAGATAAATTCTTGGCATTATTTATAGATCTAAAAGAAAAAATTAATTACAGGTTAAAAATAAGGAATCCTTTGAAGGGAAAACAAACTTTCTGTACTAGGAAATTATTTTAGAGAGCTTTTTAGCTTGACTATTTAATCGGAATTAATTTATCGTGACGATTTTGTCGGGGCAATTTTGGCAAGGGCTATTTTGATGCAGATCATTTTATCAGGGATATTTTGTCGATGCTTTTTGGCAAGGCTGAATTGACGGGGTACCAGCTACATTAGAGATGTTATGTTTTATTATTTAAGTATTCCTACTATTATTAAGCACTGCCACTTAATATTTTAAGACGGCATTACAACAGCCACTACAATCCAATTGAAATTCAAAGTAGTTAACCAAATATATTCTATCAGAGTACGTATGTGTACATGTGCGCGAACTCACGCACATCCGCGCATATACACCCACGCACTAAAATTAATTAACAACAATATGAATCGTTATTAAAGCTTTAAAACTGCGAAACAAACAAAAGAAATATAGGTATACTCAAATGTATCCAGTAGCCAGTCGAAAAAAGGTAAAAAACAACAACAAATTTACTTATTTACAATAAATAAAGGTTTAGTTGTAATTATGCAACGAGTATAGACGATTAATGCCATCTTCGTATGTAAATAATGCAAGAACTTACTATTAACATCAGAGATTAAACAAACATTTTTAGGAAAATCCGTCCTGCAATTTGGGATGCATAATGATTAGGGTTAAAAATTATTAAATTGAATTTAATGTATGAAAACTTGTATATACAGGTACAACAAGAATTAGATATTTGTTTATTTTTAATTAAACTTAATTAACCTAAACTAAACCTTATAATTTAAATAAATCAAACATAGTTAAAGTTGCTATATTTTAATATGAAAAGAGATACAACTCAGAACATGTTCCGAGATCATTGTATTCAATTTGAAGTATTAATTATTTCGGTTTCTTTTACGATATATTTGTTGCATAGTATCTATAAGACGATATTTTAAGTACAATTCCTGATGTAAACTTTTATTCTTAATGAGTTTAAGAGTTGCCCCTATTTAAGATAATGCACGAATTAGACATTTGAGAAAGTATTTCAAAAGAAAGTTTAACATTGAAAATTTCACCTTAAAATTTACCACATGACTATGGAAATTATTTATTGAGGGAGAACCCTAATTTTAATAAAATGAGTACGAATATGCAAAAATCTGTATAAATTAAATGTGATATAAACGTGTTTTTAGTAATATACAATTGTAGAAAGTTGGTATTAAGAAAAGAATGTTATATCTGACTCCATTCAAAAATAATCAACCTTTATTATACCAATAAACAAGAAAATATGGAATTGTTTTATACAAGAATTCATATCGTTTCGATTCTAAATATAAAATTTAAATTACAATAAATATAGTCAGCATCAGCTCTTTCTATACATTCCAAACACGTTTTGTAAAAAATACTGTTAAAGTTAGTTATGTATGAATTTATATTAATATAAAATAATATATGGTTCCTATTTTATATTTACTGTTGTCAATTAAATAACTGGACTGTTAAAGAGAATATTTTTTCAACAGACTGCATATTTAAGAATCTTCCTCATACCTTTACGTCGATGTAATTAATTTTCGTCTACAATTAACCAAACTAACTATTATGTTTATAGCAATAATTGTTTACTAAAATTCTATCCGACTGTTGCTACAATTTTGAAGTTTGTTAAGTAGAACGTATTTACGCAAACTAAAAAGAAATTAGACAGGGTTCTCGTTTAAAAACTGTTTAGCATGAATTATTGTGAAATTCGAAGGATACATCCAGTAGATAAATTCCTTTCGTGAGAGTTACGATGTCATACATCATAAAAGCAGATGCACGAGGCTGTAAAAAGAATATGGGGCAGGTAGTTTATAGGGACATTTAATAATCATTAACCTTCTGAGGGTACTTATTTTCAAATTCAAGTAAGGAAACATATTAGTTGTGCAAAAAATGTAATTGACGATTAGTTTCAAGTTTTTGTACGTTTCGAGTTAGTTGCTCTTCACAACTGAAAATCACAAAATTTGAAAACGTTGTTATTGTGCAAACATTTAAAATATATTAACTCTTCATTGTAATACATTGTGATATGATACCGGTGTTGGTCTAAACAAGACATTGCTAAAGCAACGAGATGTAAATAGAAAGTATTTGGCAAAATCTTGCAATTCGACCATTGATTATATTACATTCTCGTGAAGATCAAGAAATAATGTAGCACAAACACTCAAACAAATACAGGTTTAATTAAAACCTTAGGTATAAAAGCAAATACGATAGAATATCGGGATAGCGATGAAAGATTTACGTATGGGAACGATGAAATAATTAAAGAGATAATAAAACTGGTGAATCCCAACTGGATCGACCATTGTTTCATGGAAACAGGAGTTGTAAATAGCAAGTGATAATTAGTAAAAATATTTAGGCAACGGCATTACTAGTAATGTCTTAATCTGCAAAATCAAATATGAAAGTGATGCTGAATATACGAGGTGTGATCAAAAACTAGGACGAATGAATTTTTATATCAGCATCCGTTTGAAGTAATAAGTCCGATAGCTTGATGCTTTGGAATAGGCAGTGTCAAGTTTGAACAAGTTGTGACTTGTCAGTCGGTTTCCAGAGTAAGAAGAGTGAGATAGTGTTTACCGTGTCTGTCGCACATTATGAATTTCGAACAACGCGTTTAACATTAGGTTTTGTTTTAAGTTGCAAAAAAGTACTAAAGAAGCACATGAAATGTTATCACTGTATTGCGATAATGTGGTGACTCTGAAGACTATTTACAAGTGATATGAGCGTTTAAAAGCGGAAATGGTTCGGTTGAAGACGAGTAACGGTCGGGACGTCCGTCGACCACAAAGACAGATAAAAACGTGCAAACAGGGGCAAAAACGATTCGTTCAAACAGGCGATTGACATTTGTGAAACGATGTACGGAGAAAGAGACCCGAAAAATGGGCCAATGGTTTGCTTCTTCATCACGACAACGCACCGTGCCATACCTCGCTTTTGACCCGTAAATTTTTGGCCGAAGAAAAGGTTCCGGTCTGTGCACATTCGCCTTACTCTCCATATTTAGCACCATGTGACTTCTCGCTCTTCCCAAAAACAAAAACCATACTAAAATGAAAACGTTTTGACACCTTCGGACCACAACGGAGCAGTTGAAGTTGTAGAAACTCGCCACGCCACGCCACGCCACGTGATCGATCATTTTATATGTATAGCGAGCTAGCAAATATGACACCTGCTATCAAAACTCTCATCAAGTGCGTGTAAAGGACAGTAAAATTTATCGGAGGACAAGTAAAGTGTTTGAGAAAAATTTCATAGGCGATGATGTTGGAGAGTTTGAGGAAAATTAATACGGAAATATACGGGGGCTTGAAATTTCGAGTTCTTGAAAGCATCAGAAGAGCAACGACGAAAGGGGATGGCGTGGAGCACAAGTAGTAGCAGGCCAAGCATAATGCTTGTGTAATGTCGGAGGAATAGAAATCTTTCGATGCTTTTTACCGAAAAAGGAAAATAAAAGAAACAAAGTGAAAAAAATCAAAAATGTTGAAAAAGTTTCTTTTTTGGACCTTATCATTAAAAAACCTAACAAGACTTGCTTGAAAGGTGCACTACAAATAGTTTTCCAATATATCCGTTTTAGAGTATTTTTATAATAAATTCATTAGATATATTAATAATATAATAATTTATATGTTTTGGTTCATATTATAAATAGTTTGACCTTTTCGTTTTCACATTGGTCAATGTTTCAACTTTTTATGTTATATGACCTGGTTAAATTGTTGTAAACTTTGTTTAACGATCATTTCCATTAGATGGAATTAGGAGACTAAAACGTCAAAAACGGATATTCAGTTCTAAACACACTTGGTGCTTTGTTGCTACAGTTTTCATTGTTCCCAATAATTGAAACTATACCAACGGAGCACTAAGAGTGTTTAGAACTGAATATCCGAACGCAGCTAATATCGTTCCTAATGGCTGGTTGAACAAAAAATAAGATCAGAGATTTTTTGAGATAATTAAATGAATTTTGTAGTCATAAAATTTTTATAATCTGAAAATCGTACATTTTGCATTTAATAATATCATATTTTTGCAATGATAAGATAGACTATTTCCATATAGGTACGAGTAGTTTTATTTCCTAGTAAGAAAGACCGGTTTGATTCAATTTATAGGTACTAACTGAATTTAATTTTACTAAACTATGAAATTATTTTTGTAATGGTTACTTACTGCATTCAATCCTCAAATCAAGTTTTAATTTGCGAAATAAATTTAACTTCTACTGAATATTATTACCAATACTATGAAATTCATTATTTTTATTGGTAGTGCAAAGCTTAGCAAGACTTGAATGGTTTCAATCTAAAATTACCATTATGCTATAACCTAGAATTCGTAGACCGAGTGTGGATGGCTGCATTTATTTAGCATTATTTTCTGAATATGTAAATTTAGAACTTTTTATGCCAACCATTCCCAATCGTCATGAATTTTACTGCTAGCAGAAATTAATTCCTCCAAGAATTCATAATGGGTAAATTTTTTAATCGCTATTAATACATTCCTAAATTTGATTTTTATTCAACTTGCGTTTGCTAATTGCCACAATATTTAATTTAATATATTATATTAATTATTTTGAATTGCTAAATCTGTTAAACTTTGTTTAAAATCATGTTCATTAACACATAGGTAATTTAGGGCAAAGACTGTTCAAGCGAAACATTTCGAATTTAGTTGGGAATCTGCACGATGTGAATCTTTTCTATTTTCTGTCATATTTTAATGATTTAATTTCATAAAGTGTAACATTTGAAGAGGATTTCTACTCGAGTGGACACCGAACCCTCTGTAGCTTAGTTGGGAAAGCGGCCGGGATCTGACTAGAAATTGCGGGTTCGATGCTCATCCGAGGGAAATTTTTCTAAAAATGTTACTGTTCTGATTATGACTATTGTATACATGTTATCTCATTTGTTATATCTGTGCCAAATTAAATATTAAGTAAATATGCTGTGTTTTGTTTGTATTGTGTTTTATGTTCATCATACTTCGAACTGTTAGTAAACTTATTAAATTTAGAATATTTATAATGTTTAAATATTTATATTATTTGACCTTAAAACGTTTAAATTGTGGTTTAAAATTATTAAATGAGGTAATAGGTCATTAAATAATCGTAGAAATAAATGTATATAAATTTTTAATTTCAACTTGACGTTTCGCTAACAAATTA
>JAHWXV010511359.1:0-17830 GCA_024586415.1 Phrixothrix hirtus | reverse complement strand
AAAAATTATTGGCACGAAATAGAATTAAAATATTACATGCCGAAGCCAACGTAATGATTAAACTAAATCATTTGAACAGAAATCAAATAAAAGGTGGATTTTATCTCACCATCTCAAATTAATACGTTTCTTGAACGGGGATCTTCCAAAGAAAGTAATGGCGGACAGGATCCATTTCTACAGATGACACGCTGGATGCGGCTCAGACTGTCCATTTTTAAGTAACACGTTCAACCATAAATGTCATAAAGGCAAACGTCCTTGGCACATCTTGATGACCTACAAGGAAGCTAAACGATGGGTCGACTTATCCTCAAAGTAACTATATTGATATGCCAAGCCCGTGAAGAAAAACTGTAAACGAACGGAGAAAAAAAGAAATTAACGATGTACATGATCAACGCGTTGAATTAAACTTACCCGTTATAAAAACGGTTCCTTCTCGACAAAAAACACAATTATATAGCTTAATTAAAACAAACTGCCATATATTAACCAGAACATCCCCATATCGCAGACAACAGACAATTGAATGGATACAATCTTCTCTATATAAATTCAAGCGATAAACAAGTTACAAACATGTGTTTATTTACGGCGATTTCCTGATCGATTTTTATTCAAACCTCAATACCAACTTGGACTCAAATGTAGAATTAATAGAAATAACTCGAACAAAGTAATGGAAATATTTAGTTTATAATACAGGAGTGTATCAATTAATTTAAAAACATTTTTAAATAAACAAAATTTGCGGAAATAATTCCGTAAATAAGAATACATCGAATTATGAACCAAAAGGGATTATTTTATACAGGTCGTCCGAAAATAACCATTACAAAGTCACCTTCGAAATTATTGAATTCAAGCTTTCATTATTGTTTTATGTAAGGTCGCCTTCACAGCGTTCTAACAAATTCTTTAGGTTCAGATCTTCGTTGCACTGGTTTAAATGAATTATTGATATCGTGTGAAAGCAATGTCTTGTGTAGATAAACCTTGAAGGTCGCATTTTTTACCAAGAACACCAAGGAATCTGCTGTCACAGGGCGGCTATGGCGTGGAGGTTATTAGCCAGTAGAAAATTTGTGAAAACATGTCATCCATTTGACTTTTTTCATTACTTCTTTTCTCTGAGAGACTATTTCTAATGGCAACTCCATAATAAACAGTTAGTGCAACTATTGACATTAAAGTTCTTGGGTTTTTCCAAAGCACAGCACCTCTAGAGTTTGAATTTTAGTTTAAGGGTTTTACATTAAGCTCTCTACAAATCATTTAATAGTTCAGAATAAATTATGAGGCCTTTGAGATGCGAAAATTCAAAGAAAGTCAGGTATATGTGCTTCTCGCTTAGAATTCGTTTGTTGCGCACGCGGTAGGTAGCCCGCCTGCAAGGAACGCGCCCAATGATCCTCCCTAATTTCGACATCGGAGTTGGCTTAGTAATAATTAGAGTTTAAAATGTCAGAAAATGTAATATAAAATTTGATATTTTTGAAAATTTTGTAATGGTTAGATCTTGTTATTTTCTTTTCGAGCAACTTTGATCATTTCTTGGCAGATTAAATATCATTGAATTACCTGACTTATTTTATTTCAATTATGTCATAAAGTAAATTATTTACGCGCTAACTGCCTTAGAAACGAATCAATAACTTTAAGCAATTCAGAATATTTAATTGAAATAACTACTGCCAAGTTAAATGAAATCCTTTCAGCCAAAAATGAAATTAATTGCAGTGTTGAACACGCTAGAAACTTTTATAATCATTTCTTCATGTCTATTGGAATTTAGCTATACTTGGAGGTGTCGCAAGCCCAGTTGAGATTTTTTGCGTTCAAAACAGTATCATATTGATACTAAGTCTACGGCCCATAAGCAAAATGTCTAGCATTGAGCTACCAAATGCGACAAAGTACGTTATAGGTGCTCGAGATTTTTGTTTTGCAGAAAAGCGGGACTGCGTATAAATGGCGCAATAATTATTAATTTGTTATTTGAAATAATAATTTCGGTAGTTTTCTATCGTGTTTAATTTAATATAATTGGAAGCGTACAAAAGAAATATCATAAATATATTAAAATGATAAAAAGGATTTTAATGGTATAAACTCTCCAAGGATAGAATTTAACTTTGTTTAATTATCTTCAACAATAAATAAGGTTTCTTAAATACAAGAAAAGCTTTTCGTTGCTTCGAAGTTTTTTAATTAAAATTTTAATAGGAAAGGTATAACGTACATTTCTTAAATTTAAATTTAGAATTATTTCATGTAAGGAAATAGGAATAAAAGAATACCAAAATAATTTTCTTTTATACATAGAAGCTTAAGTGTTATTAATTTCAGATGTCAAAAGTAACAAGTTCACTGGAATTAATTTTGCGAAGTACTCTTAGATAAATTATCTCCAAGTATTTTTAAAATAAAGACAGAAGTCGAATAAAAGGGGCAATTCTATGTAATTTTCGCAAGAGCTTTATGCTCGCTGCAGGTTTTATCAATTCGAAATAGAGATAATCCAGCTTCTGTAATAATAACTTTCATCATTACATAAAAAAGCGTAAAAAAGTGCGTGCTTAGCGTTTTAAAGCATACCAGTTTTGTAAGATTAATGTCTCATTTTCGCGAGTGGAACATGGTGCAAGACTTTTCTTTATTTCATTTCATATATTTGACCTGAAATTTAAGTTTCTATAAACACTGATAAAGTATCTGGAACATATTTATAGGAATGTTTGCGTGCCCTTATAAACACAGAACGCACGAATATTTCGACAACAGTTATAGACTAAGCAACTTTACTTGCTTTTCAGTGTTATTCAAATGTAATTTGAATTAAATCAGTACTAATTAAATTTCGTTGATTTTTAAGTAACACATAATACAGGTATGGTAATTAATACATACACAATACGCATGCATTGTGCAAATTGAAAGCGTCGCTTTCGTATCGCGAAAAGTTTTTGGAAAATTATTATCGTTTGCGATCGTATGGAATTATCAAGGAACTTTCATTGAAAGTGTAGCATTCGTAAGTTTGCAACAAAGAATTTCCTGAACTTATATGAAATGTATATCAATTTGAATTTTATTTCTTATTAATCTAAAAGGACATGTGCCGTCACGTGATGCTATACCTTCATAAAAATCATTCGTATATGATACAGGCATGAAGATCGTTTTGGTTTAATAATAAAACATTTTTGTCGCTATTTAATTTACCAAAAATATTTAGAAAATCGAACATTTTTAAATGTAAATAAATAAGACGATAAGAAAAAATATTTCATTAGGGAGGATTCTAGAGAATCAGGCTAATAAGTATTAAAATCAGGCGCTCACCGCCAATTCATGCAGCCTCTCTAGATTAGCCTGTTTAAATACGCGTAATTAATCTAATGATTGTTTCTACTTTGCCTATATACGCTTTTCCAAAGCTGCGGTTGGCTATTTAGCAACGGAAGTTGGTCTCAAAATGTAAGTTTGAAGTTAAGAATTTAACGATGCGAGTATTGAAATTCGATAAGGGTATGTATGCAAATGCGGTAACATATACCAAAATCATTAATATTTTACAAATCCCAAAAAATATTTATCCCTTTTAATACTAAGATCGCATCTTTCGGTATATAACCAAAGCCAACTATTTCAATAAATTCCAATTTTTAGAATTAAACTTATTTGTAAACGCAGCCCTTTTGTATTTTACCAGTTTACCAAATCTGTTTCTGAAATTATTACGCATTATCAAAGCATTTTAGTTTATTTTCAAAATTAAATCTTCAGATATTGTTTCGGGGTGTTCCTCTTAGTAAATTGCTTACTAAAGGAAGGTTAACACCCAAATATCACTCAGGAAATGGCCCATCAGTTTCGAAACGTAAACAAATGTAGCCGTCTTGCAATTTCCTTTTAAAATAAATTTAATAATTTGTCTCTCCTGTTTGAATTTCACTAAAACATAAAAGCTGTGTATTATACTATATGAATATCACAATTCTGATTTGCATATATCTTAATTTTATCATTACAGCCAATTAATAATAAATCATGAGATTGAACAAACAAAAATTTACTGAAAAACCATAAATTATATAAAGGATTTAAGTAAAATACGATACGGATTTAATAAATTTTTATATTTTAAAGGAGAATATTTAAGTACATAAGCTAGATTAATTCTCTAAAGCATGACAGCAGTACTTTGACTGGCGTCAGCTATAAAGAAAAGAGATTAATTACAAATTTATACTATAAAGGATAAAGAATGTCAGAATATGAAATAATGAAACAAGAAATTAATATAAGTAAAGGAGTGAGATAAAGGTCCATGTTCTTGGTGCAGCTTAATATATTTAGAAAGACGTTACTAAAGGATATGCTTGATTCTTCATAGCGATGCGAGAATAACAGTAAATTGTATGTAACTTCAAGCACATGTTAAACTATTCGATTTTTAAAACACAAATATTTACACAGAAAGGCAGCATTATTTCTTCTTATCGTTTCAAGTGCTACATAAAATTGCTTATGTAGGTTCGATATGATTTAATTATATGCTGGGTGTTTCGCATGATGCGACATACCTTTTAAGGGTGAAAGGAATTTTACATATACCACAACGCGCTTCAAATGAAAACAACATGGATTCCAAAAACTGCAGTATTGAGAATTATTTTAACAAACAAATCCAATATGGATATAAAATCAAGATACATTACGTTCAATAGTTGTTGAATACTAAATAAGCATTTGCCCAGTAATGAAAAGATTTTATGTGTTTCTTAGAACTTTTGAGACTTGGGAATTGACAGGTGCATAAAAGCCAGATGTTAAGATAGTATACCCTTTTGACCAAAATTATTTCGAGCGGCAGCTCATGCAATTTGATATCATGATGGTTTTAATAGTAAAAACGAAACTCTGATGTACGTGTATGTTACTGCCGATCGCTAATATAATGCTAAAACAGAACATTCCAAAAACATTACCTAATTAGGCTTAGACTTTAAGATAGTTTGCAGATTTTTATGTAACTTTCAAAAAAATTTCATATTGCCTTCGTAATTTTAAGTCAGGCAATCTGATATGTCAACAGAACCAGCGTAATAATTCACATTATTATTGTTATTAGGTATTAGTTTTTAAATTACATTCGGTTTCATATAATTTAATATTGTATTTTAATGGTATAAAATATACACAATATCGATTTTTGAGAATCCTGAAATATACGAATTGCAAACTTTACTTATAAAGCGTCTGCCAATAAAGATTTCTTCTTTTATGTTAAATGAAACATATATTTCATACAAAAGCTCTGTTGTTCTTTATTGAAATATATTGTAAAGACTTGTAAATACTATTTAGGGATGGAAATTGATATGAGGCAAATGTGCACCACGACTACGTATCCTTTTAATTAAATTTTCGATCACATTTCTACCTAATTGTGGACCAAGCTAGCGATTTTGTTTTTGAGATTTGAATTGTTTGTGGGTTATTCTTATAAAATTCGTGCTTCACACAGCCTCACATTACCTCTTCGCGAAATTAGATGTTCATTAAATTTTGTTTTCAGTAAATCGATTATTTGCTGGGGTATTTGATACGCAGCGCCGCATTATGGAAAATATGGGCCAGTTTCTGATTAAAAAACTATAGCTTTTTAATTGTTTTATTTAAATCTTCCACACTTTGCATAAATTTAGTATAAAAAAGAGTCGGTACAAGTAATGTAAATACTTTAATATTCGGTGATCACTGTTTGTGCAATAAATATATCTATTGTAAGCATATCGAACTGGGTTACATTTGTATATTAAAATGTATCTAATAATATAAAAAGATGAATATACGTTTTATATAAAATCCATGTTTGAATATATTATGTAATAACATAATTTTTACATATCTTTTCTTCTTAAAAATAATTAAGCCACGTATACCCAATATAAACCCATTTTTATACCAGAGGTAAATACATTGAAATTTTAACTTTCACGTAATTAATGGTTATTACACATATAATTTATAATAATAATTATTGTTATCAGTAACCGTTTAATAATTAAATTAAGGTTAAACATACATTTTTTCCGTATGCTTTTCTTATATTTGTGATGTATGAATCTAACGTGTACAGTAGCGTGTGGAATACATCTTCGTTTGTTGCTGACGTAGAACATTTTCTGGCATGCTGTAACTTGAATTCATACTACAAGTTGCTTGAGTATCTTCTCAAACTTGTCCGATGAGTGACACACTCTTTTCATTTATAAGTATTTTATGAACTCTAAAAGGTATTTAATACCAATCATAATTACTGGTGTAATCCTGATAGTTTCCAAAGCATAGTCGCTAAATTTTTCGGTATCTGTCATGATACCCGATGCTAAAGCGCTAAAGAATTATATAAAACATTTAATAAATGTTTGATTTACTCCAGTAATTTTAGCTGACCAACTGACATAAATAAATGTTCTCAGTGTTACCTTCATTATTATTGCCACTTACTTTTCGCAGTTTATCTATATTAAAACCAAGTTCTCCTCGAAAGCACCTTTGTATCATGTATTTCTTCCCCTGTTTCATTTTTTTTATTCAGTCGCAGCTGGCGATTTTTGGAAAGAAAATCATCTCCGTGTAACGTATCCTGGCATGTAAACTTGACAAACCATAGCGGAAGGCATTTTCAGTTTTGAGTCTCGCGATTACTTTTATCCAAATTGTCGATTTGACTAGATGTAGCACCACAAAAAGTACTTGTTGCACTTGAAAGTACATTGGTTAATATATGGGAGACTTTGACATCTAACATTGTCAAGAAATGTTTATGTTTAACCTGCACTCCTCAAATTTTATTTATGATTGAAGGACGCAAAATATCAATGTCTTGAAATGTTGTCCACTACAACTTTAGGTTTTTCGGGAATGCCTTAGAAAATTGAAACAGGTAAAAAAGTCGCACAGACAAGGGAAAAGGATTGTGCCATACAACACTGACAGCTTCTTCATCAATTAACCTGACAAGCACAAGGGACTTAATGAATAAGTTTGTATCAGAAATCACTTCAGAATGTTCAGGAATTGTTAGCGTATATTTACTTTGACCAGACAAGCCATCACACCCCCACTTGCTATACCAAAGCAAATACTTTAGTTCAGTTTTATAAATATAGGGTCTGTCAATAAAATATTGCTTGCTATTTGACCTAACAAATCCTGTAAAAGCGTCACTTTTGTATGTTTCGTTGCTTTTCTTAAATTTAGTTATCGTTTCTTCATATTTTTCTTCACGGTAGGCATCTAGATTTCCAGCCAAAATTTGAAAATTTAACCTAAGCTCTCGGCCAGTCCTCGTTTTTAATTACATAATCTAATTCAGGAAATAATTGATCTATAAGCTTATATGGTTTCTTCATTTTTGATTTATTTTTGATAGTAGGTTATTATGGTCAGTAGTGGATCCTCCCTATCTTTTAAGCGTGCGTTTCTTAAATCTAATGAGAATATTCCGGGATTCTCATTTAGATTTTTGATTGTTACATCTCCTGCAACGAATGTGCACGTGATGAAGTAAATAATTGTGAGCATCATTCGTCTATAAAAGGTAAAACTTTGTCGTATGTCTATTAAGTTTCTGACCGTTTTATGGTGTTAATTTGTAAATGTCATGTTCTAAAATTTTTGATATTGTAAAAGGTCCAATAAGCTTTGGATCTTTCTTATTTGTAAAATTGGTTTTTATAAATACCTTTCTTCGTTGCGGGTTTTCTTAGTTTTGTTTTATTTTAACTACAGGGATTTATAAAAATTTTCGATTTTCGTTTTCTGTTCTATTAGATAATCGTCATAATAAGATTTTTCACAGTCGACGTCGAAAGGATTTCCGCTGTTTGTGTATCCAAAGACTATTTCAAAGGCTGTTAAATAAAGACAAACTATAAACTGAAATGCAATATTGTGTTTTCTAATGTTCACATGTGTTATTTAATAATCTGTAGTGCTGTAGAATCGTAGAGTGTAGTAGTTTAATTAATGAATTTGAATGATGATGGTGTGTGGAGTTGTAGTGTGTTATTAAATGTTGTGTATTGCGTTGATAACAATTATAGCCGGAGTAGTAAAAGTATATATGTACTCGTAATTGAATAATAATTCAATAACATCTGTTAGATTATGGGAGTTAATGGCATAAGGCTGTGCAGATTTGGAAAATGTGCCTAATATTATTACGTAGTTTTTTTGTCTAATTTTAAAAATATCTAAGTGTATCGTATGAAATGGTTTATTATAAGGGGATGTAAATTATATTGGCTGTTTAATTGGACGTCTGTTGTATTTTTTCGTCTTGCAAGTTTGACATTTATTAATATATTCTATTTTATATTGAGTTACAGGTTTCCAATAACATTCTCTTTTGACGTGTTCAATTGTCTCGGTGATTCTTCGGTGATTAGCTTTGCCTAAGTAAAAATTACGATTTCATATTTTATTATGTAGGTTACTAGTATTGTACATTTACGAAATTTAGGAATATTTATGTTGGTAACATTTTTAATGTAGTTAGGAAAATCTGGGTAAAGGGTATCATTCGAAAAATAACAGTGATAGTTTGCATTCGGTTGGCAATGTTCAATCAACAGTTCGTCAAATTTTTCTGATTTATGCATGTCATTTAGATATACAGTGTAGTGCATAATTCCGTCATATTTTTTTTAAACAAATCTTCCTTGGTATTTTTAAAATGTTGTAATGGTTTTTTTGAAATGTAATAGAAGGTAGAAATGTTTGTTGGGTATGAATTATGACTACTAGAGGTTCGTTTTTATTTGTTAAAATTCATTTACAGTATTCTAAGCTCTTTAAAAATTCTGGTGAACGTATAAATTAATTTTCTTTACTTAAATATGTTAGTAGAAGTTTTGTAATTTTGGAAAATTTTCGATAGTATCCGAATAATCTTTAAAATTATTTTATTTCTATTCTAGTTTTAGGTACGGGAAAATTTTGTGTAGCGGAAGTTTTCGAGCGATCTGGTTTTATTCCACTTTATGTTATTATGTTTCCTAGGTATTTAACCGATTTGGGCAGAAATTCAGATTAATCAAGTTTGACCTTTAGATTGGTCCTTTAGCATTTATCAAAGACAGTTTTGTCATATGCTCCTGTAGTGATTTAGAATAAATTATAGTATCTCCTGGATAGCCTAGGTATTGATGAGGAGTTAAACAAGTTAATGCGTCTTTTATCGCTCTTTGAAAAGTAGATAGTGCGTTTTTTTAATTCATATGGCATTCCCTTAAATTGGAATTGTCCTTCCTCTGAGGAAAATGCTGTTTTTTCGCAGTCTTTGACGACTGATTCTATCTCGTGAAATCCAGATGCAAGTTCTAAGGTAATGAAGTAATTCGCTTTTCCAAGATTGTCTAATAGTGTTTGTATTTGTAGGAGTGGATATTTGCCTCCTATTGTCTGCTCATTCAGTTTTCTACAGTCTATGGCTATTCTCCATTTCTGTTTGTTCGAAGCGTCCATTTTTTTGGAACAACCCAAGTGGGGAAATTGTACGGTGACTCTGATAGTTCTACTATTTGCTATCGTAACATCTTGTTTATTTGGTGTTTCACTTCTTCTCTATGGATATATGGATATCGATAGGTTTTCGTAAATCTTGTTGAATCAGTCTTTGTTCTTATGTATTTTTTAGTAAGGATGGTAGTTGTTAAAGGTGAACAAAATATATCTTTATATTGATAGCATAAATTTCTAGGTAATATACATTCTTCATCATTAAGATGTTGCGTTTTTAATTTATTTTTTAAATTTGTGTTTAAAGCATTTTTCAGTTTCGAGTTATTTATATTTATATTACTAAATGATATTCGTCTAAATGTTCTAAACTAATTATCATGAAGTTAGTTGCTGAAGGTATAATTACGTTGTTAAATTTTAATTTTGGTATAATTTTTGTTCCAGTTTTACTAACTAGGGGTAAGGCAGCAAAAATTTCGGCGCGAGGGAGTATATTAATTCGTTTTATTAAATTTTGATAAGGATGAATTTTAGAGAAATTCCAATAGTTCCCTTTTTGGATGCCCTGTTTTGTTTTGAAAAGATTATAATAAAAATAAATGATGGTGCTATCAGTTTAGATATGCGTCCATTTATAGACAATTTAGGCAGCTAAATTTGAAAGTAAATCGGATCCAATTAAACAACATACTAGTGTGGAAGTTAATTAAGTAGAAAATGTGTGTCATTGTGCGTGTATGTATGAGTGAGTGCGTGCATGCGTGTGTCATTTTAACTAAACAGATTTTGAATCGGCTATAACTTGTCTAGCTGTAGCGTGAGAAATTGTTATTTCGAAATCTTGTTTGTAAATAGAATTTGGGAAACGTTTCAGAGTAAACTATGAAGAAATTATTGTTTAGGAGGAACCGGTATCTATTAAAAGTTTGTCGTCATGGGGATCTGCCTAGTAATATTGATCGTAATTTGAATAATAGGGATCGAAGAAATAGTTTTTTGGGTTATCTGGGTTCTTACTGTGATAAAACAGTTCTTCTTATATGAAATACCTAGGTCAATTCGATTGTTTTATAAAACAGATTTGTACATTTCGTGTGAAGCACGTACTTTATTATGGTTTGATAATTGTTGCGTGGCTGATCTTGTCATGTGACAAACATCCTTTGGTTCGAATTTGTTACTGTTAATAAAGTTTGATTTAGGTGCGAAAACATTTTGTTGGCGGTTTCGAACATTTCGAGAATTGTTGAAACAATTTCTTGATCTGCTGAAAGTATAGCGAGTGTAATTTTGCAGAGATTTTCTGGGGATTGTGTTATTGAAATTTGAAAAATTGGGAGTATTCGATTTATTGAATTAATTTTTAATTTTGATTATAAATAGGTCGTTTACTATTTTTTAATTTGGGTCAGAAGAATGTTTATTGTTGTGATGTTGCGAATACCTAACGTCTAATTCTTCTTTAACTGTTCTAATTGCGGATTCTAATAAGGCAGGATTACAACTGTTCACGAGTGCTTTAATTGTCATTTAGCCCACTTATAAAAGTGCATAGAGCACTAAATCTTTGTTAGAGTTTAATTTATAATCATTAATAGACTGACAATTATTACTTAAACTACTTTAGAGTTAAAAATTGCTAAATGTGTTTTAATATTATTATAAAAATTTAGAGTACTAGCTTTATTTTGTCCTAATTTTGTTAAATCTACCAAGGGATTTACTTCACTTGGTTATTCGCCAAAGTTTTCAATTAATACATTTTTTAATTGGATCCCTGTGTTAAAGTTGCAATTAGTAACAATTTCTAAAGCTTGACCTTTTAATTTATTTCTTATCGAACTTAATATCAAATTATTTATATAATCTGATGGGTTACCAGTACAAAATTATAGAGTAATTAATACGCAGAATCAGATATATTCCGAAAGTGTTGATTGATTTCCGTTATAAATAAAATTTGATTTAAAAATGAGATAGTGAACCGTTGCTGAAACAATGATTGAGTTTGTTCAAGCATTTTATTATTTATTAGGAATTACAATTATGGTTCTGAGTTTTCTTTTCTAACCGATGATGTAGACCTATTCCTGTATAATCGGGTTTATGAAATAGTGTCTATCTCAAATATTGCGTATAAAAGGAGTGTAATTTATGGTTTGTAATTCATTCAGTTCTTTATTTAATCGTATACATTTTTGTATCACTAAAACAATTGTGTTTATTATTTATTATCCCAAATGTGTGAAATAGATAGCAATTTATTATATTCACTAACAGTAAGTAACCATGCCTGTTACATCTCTAAACGCGCAGCGCATGTCCCTGTAACTTGATACATGCAGTGTAGATCATTTATATTGCACAATATAAACCGTTCAACACTTTAATCCTAACTAAAGCCATAATCGATTCATTGTAGTCAATTTAAAACAAAAGGCTGCTTTTGGTATTCCTATTGCTTTTCATTTTACGCATATTGCGATATCTATATCATTATCTGCCATATTATTCGGAACACCCCGTATTAGATAAAGATTATTTATATATTTTTATTGTTAGATAGATCACTATTACAGTCAATACAGCATATACGTTATACATACGGGATTAAAACGAATTGCTAAAGGCTTTTATTGACAACATAACGTCAAATTCAAAATTTATCATTTTTCTGTACTGAATTTCGATCTCACCTATATAATAAATCTGCTGACCTAATGAAAAAATATCACTTTTCGCACAGAGGATTTATTTCTTTGTTCGCGATGTTGCTACAAGAATTAACCTTCAGCTATAGAAAAGTTATGTTATTTTACGTATATTGTGAGTACAAAAGATGTCTAAGACACGAGATAATATGACCTCAAAAACATCTAGTTTCCTTCTTAATGCATTGTTCGACCTCTTGAAAACATCCTGCGCCCATTTAAACGGCACACTCATAATTCCACGCTAAAGAAGTATTCATGCCAATATTCAAAATAGGGGTTTACGTTAGACGCTGGTTCTTTGTTAAAACAGTTCCAAATCGAAACTCGTATTGCAAACCTCGAAACAGATACAAATAGATTGTGATCAAGTTTAGTGAATAAGGGGCATACTTGATTGTTCTGAACCTCTGTTGACGTGGAATGCGAGTAGTGTTGCATTGTCGTTTAATACATTCACACAGTACGTGTCGTTAGTCTCCTTTTGCTAAATGGATTGACGTAATTTAGCCATACCGTGCGCACATGATGCTACTTTGAACGTGGGATTTCTACTATGGAACTTGATAAGTAATTGGCGTTTTCAATTACAAAAAAACGTCCAACGCCAGCTTGACTGTCGATTTTGAAACTTCCGCCTGAAGCAATTTCATTTTCAGTTGCCATAAAAGGTGAGGAAAGACGTATCTTCATTATAACAAATACCTTTAATTTGTTCCCGGACTAGCTGGGATTGGACAAGCTATGAATTTCTGCACTCAATGAAATTCCTGTTAATAATGTAGTTCGAGTTTTTATGAATTTAATAAAAGAAATAAATAATTAAGCAAAGATTCGCTTACTAACAAGAGTAATATATAAATACACTAGCTACATCCTAAAAACGTAGCGAATGGTAAATAAATACTAATTTAATATTCATAAAGGCAATTAAATCGCGAAGGAACACATACTAATAAATCTTTAACCTAATATGACCCTAATTTACAATTAAGGTAGACTTTGGTTGTACATTATGTCAAGACAGTATTTAAGACACAACCAAACTAGTGTAAATGCAAATCAAAAATTAAAATTTGATTAGTGATACAGTTTAGAATCGTTATGTGATTAATTGATTTATTAATTAATAATTAATTTATAATTTCTTTAAACGTGCGCTTTTTAACTTACTAAAAAGCAAAGACTGATTCAAAAGTAAATGTTCAAATATTTAATAAAATACTACGTTACGTTTTGCTTCGATATTATTGGTTTTTAGATTAGCTTAAATTGACAAATTGATACTTGCGCAGTCGTCATTTCCTTGGCTGTGGTTAAAGTACCAACAGAGATTTTTTAACGGTTATAGCCTATTGTAAATGGAAATTATAGCGATCTCTCGAAATTTATATCCAGTCTTGTAATTAAGAAGAAAATTACATGCAGAAATTAAGTAATAAGGGCAGTATACTAACTTAAATAATAAATATTTAAAACTATAGAACAAAATTGTCTACAGTAATATTGGTAAATTTTAAAACAAACTCATAACTAGCTAAAATAGAGTGAACGTCCACAGCAAATCTGAGTACCAGGTGATTTATAGCGGGTACAAAACTTTTTAACAGTGAATTTTGCCCATAAAAGTAATTAAAAAATTTCTTATAAATAGGATTCAAAAATGCGTCCTCTTCGAGATAAACATCTTCAAAGGGGATTTGGTGAAAATCATGTTTTTATTTATATCTCCTAAACGAATCAACAGAGCGAAATACAATTTGGTGTCTTTATATAATGCCCAAAGGTCTAAGGGCACATCGATTTTTGTTATGATACATCAACAGTAGACGTCGAAAGTGTAAGGAACCGGTAATATTATCAAGCAGATTTTTTATGCCACCTGGAATTTCACAGGTTTAAAGTTACATTTAATTTGCCTTAATCCCCTAGGTAAAAAAGGTGTTCTTGTTTCGACTTCCTATTTTGCACCCTTTTCGGTATAATTGCATTTGTTTATCTGAAAGTGATAATCTGTGCAGATATTGCAATGAATTACCTGTCAACATACTATTTAGTAAACTTGTTCTTTTCATAAGTTTATTAAATCTATTTTTTTCTTTGTTGTCTACAGAAATTAGTCACTGCTGTTATTTTAGGCTAATATTGTAATTATTCCAAAAGGAAAACTTTCTTGATTTGTTTAGGAGATATAAATAAAAGTATTAAGTGTATTAGGGTACTCATATTTATATATTCATTCTATTGATTATCCGGACCCTAGTCATCATCGACTAGCAGCTACTCAGCAACTTAGGTTAATGATACAGCCCCAAAGTATCATTGCAACCGGTTTCAACTGAGTAAATGAGTCAAAGAGGTTACAACAGCATAACTAATGAACCCCGTAGTAGTCTTTCATAAACAGAAAATATAAAAGAAATCATCGACAAGGTGCGCGATGTGATATTGATGAAGTGTTGATCGAAGTTGAAAGAACTATCACAAGCAGTAACCATTCTAAAGGAAAAGGCAAATTATACTATAAATATTAAGTTTGATGTATCTAAACCATTTTCAGTCGGAATTAATAGTACCAAATCAAATACGTGCATCAAACCAGATCGACTGTTAAGAACGACTTAAAGAGAAGCTTTCGATTTTGTGCATAATTTGCAACTCCTAATAGTTTCGGTGTTTTAGAACGCAAAATAATTACCACCCAGAAGACAAACTACAGTAGGCATCTTTTTTAACTTGTTGAATCAATTTAAAGTAGATTTTCAGGTTTAATTGCTTAGGTTCAATCAAGAATAAATACCCGAGGAAATCCATATACAGTGAATAATAATTTTCGCCTCGATATAACCCAAACAGCTCAATATTTACCTATACATATACACTGGGAAGTATTAAACCACCCACTTTGGGGTACTGATTGGTCCTTGCGACTGATAGAAATAATAGGAGATTCAATTCGAGTACTGAAATGCAAATTACTATTCAAGAATTGTTTTGACCACAACTGCAGGAATTGCTTCAGCACTGAATTTACAGATTAGCACACAAGTAATATTAACCCCTTTATATTATTGGATATTTCTAACCAATTGAGTGAATAAAACTGCATTACCATCTCCAAACGTATTTCTGTTGAATTTTGTGCACCGTTGAACAAAAGGCATTCGTATTCAAAGAGATTACGACACAAGATAAAACTCTTTTCAAATAAATGGGCATGGCATTTCTAATTCATTATAAGGAGATTTTAAATTACCCACGCACATCGTGAGATTTCTATTCGTCTTATAATAAAATTAAGCATCCACCTTATGATTCGGCAAATTTACTTATTCTGCAAATTCTGCAAATATGAAGCATAAGATTAATTCGAACGCCTTTCAGTGATTATACCAATGATAAATTCATATTACGTTGCTGTGCTATTATTGTATACTCACCAGGATTGATTGTACGATGATCTCGCCACTGTCGGCTGTTTCTTATGGGAACTTGTACATTCACTATTACAACACAACTAGAGCCATATTGAACATTAAACGGTTAAAGCAGTCGTTTCAGGTCCTGGAGTCTAAGGTGCCCCATTTCAATGAATTTATTATTCAAAAATTTAACCATTGGATGAGGCTTGATGATAGGTTAGTATATTATATTCGAACTCAATTGCGCGTTACTGGAAACGTAATCCAAATTTCAATTACCGCGTCTAATCCAATCATGCCCAAATAAATAATCCTTGCTTATTTCGAGGAGCTGCGTATAACTTTAATTCCTTTTTTTCACCGAATAGGGCAACGTGGACAACTGCGAAACGTAAAATTTTTACACTATTCGTATAAGTAGTAAATTTAAATTTAATTCTATTTAATTTAATATGTTTAAACTTATTTATAAATGTTAACTCTCGCACAATAGAGACAGCGCTGCCGCCGTCAAATTCTATTTAATTGGTACTTCATTAATTTTTACATCAATCCAATATTTTCCACAAGTCTTTCGGTTTCTACCAAGTACACTTATGATTCGACATTATTACAATCATCTTTTACATTATGAACATTTCGTTTCTTGCTGCAACTTTTTGTGTATGGCCTCTTCTTTTGCAATGCTACTAACATATAAGCATTTGTTTGCGTAATGCAGTCCAACGCAGCGAAAACAATTTATAATGCGAGCGTTATTTCAATTTTTTGAATGCTTACAATTGCAATAGTTGCCATTGGTTTTATTTATACCCAGAAGAATGCTCGCCTTTTTTTAGCTTTGTGGAATGTTTTCTAATTTGCACTAATTGTATTTTTGGATTTGCTTCATAACTTTTGTGCGTCTTTTGCGATAATTCCATAGCGCGTTGAAGTGTTAAAACTTTTATTTCTAAGATTCGATCCCTTATTTTGTTATTATAAACCCTGCTACGAATTCTAGCTCAGTAACGAAGCGGCAGAGTATGGGGGGGGGGCTATGGTGTAACTGATGCCGGTAAAAAGTTGCCAAAAAAATACTTCTCGATGTCTCTCCTCTAGGTTTGCGTTAAGTTGAAGTCGGCTTGAGATAAAAACAAAGTACAGAACAAATGGGGCGCCAGTCGTTCACTTTAAAATTCACAGGGAATACCCGAACGACAAGATGTCCTCTTATGATGAATTTATTTACAACAGGAACTTAGAATCTGGAACAGCAGACCTAAGAAAATCTAAATTAAGTAAATTAGGTAAAAAAGGAGATTCGGTGAAATTACAACAAGATAACAACAAGTAATTAGGTATTTATTCAAGTACCCAGAATATTATTCACAAGTTGCAATAACATTAATTATAAATCCTAGTTTAAGGATATAATTGACAATCAAATAGTATAAGTGAAATGCTTTTTATAGATCAAAGCTAACATAGAATTATTCGACGGTACCTCGTATATAGCGAGTACAGTACAACATTAACTCAATTTTAAATAGTTTAGCATCAGTATATAAATTAGTTAGACTAGAACTATCTATCAAATGACATAAAAGGATAAGATATGTTAACATAAATGTAAATTTAAAGAGTTAAAAAGTGTTAACTGTATATCAAAGGAGTAATTATAATAACAGCGTCAATTTAATTTACAAGTAATGGTTAAACTGTAAAGTGAGTCTGTTATGACCACTAATTAAACAAAATAAATACGCAAAAGTATAAGCTATAAGCAAAAGCGATATGCAAAAAAAACTAGTTAAAAATAAAACATTTTGAACTACGTATTGAATGTAAAAAGCTAGGCAAGCACCTCATCTCTTTTCTCTAGAGAAATTTTATACCTATGCTGCATAACATTATCGAGTATACCTCGTATTTGACCCAAGAATTTACTATCTATATAATTTAAAACCGAAAAGTAAAATAAGTTTTTTTTTCTTATTTTGCGATCATTAAAAAGCTATTAAATGTTTATTTAAGTGACACAAAAATTAAATTTAATAAGCAAAATAAAGCTACGCAATTATTTTACATTTAGAATATAATTAGATTAAGAAGGCAGCAAACGTCGATTGATACATAATGTAAAATTTAAACTTAATTTGAACACTACAAGAA
>JAHWXV010511231.1:0-16011 GCA_024586415.1 Phrixothrix hirtus | reverse complement strand
CCCATCCCTCCCGCAAGTTAGTCGACGCAAAACCGCTTGGGAAGTCCCTAAAAGTCCGTATGACCATCTTAAGGGCTTTAAATCCATTTTAACCTGTGGCGATACCGCAAAGAGGTTTACACATAGTGACGTCAACAACGTGGATCTTTATATGTTAAAACATCTAGCAGTAGGTAGTTGTGCGGGTCTCTTCGGTGGACTAAAGTGCACGTTCACAGAGCAATCGCGTAAAGATATATTTATAGTGTATGCTAAAAATAATCGTTTATTTTTGCATACAGCAATTCAACAATTAATGAACGAGCTTCAAAGACAAAGAGCATCAAAGTCATTCTAAGGAAATTGCAACCGCGTGTACAATATATTGTGTTGACGATGAATATGTAAACTTCATAAACTCGGTTTTCTACTTAACGCACAATGCAGTCACTAAGTGATAACATGAAAAAAATTTGGTGTAAGACAACACACGACCTTCTCTTACACATTTTAAATTTAATTTGAATTTATTGACGTTAGTGACTTTCCTATACGCCTAAATTGTAAACTATAAAATTAATTTAAAAGCATAAATAATTCATCCATTTATAGTTTCCTTTATACGTGTACTAAGAGCTTTATAATTAAATTTTGGGCTCATTTAAAGCAAAAGTAAGTAAGTAAATAATACACACAAATCATTAAAATATTAATTTATTTTTATTTTGAGAACGATAATTGGACGGTCACCCATCCAAGTTATTCGCCAAACAAAATGTTGCTTAACTCTAGAGATTTTTCTCAATAACTCACTTCAACAAATTTTCTCAGACAAATC
This sequence comes from Phrixothrix hirtus, assembly GCA_024586415.1. Lineage (NCBI taxonomy): Eukaryota > Metazoa > Arthropoda > Insecta > Coleoptera > Phengodidae > Phrixothrix > Phrixothrix hirtus. The sequence continues at coordinate 15,194 of JAHWXV010511231.1, read as the reverse complement.
GATTACTTCAAGTAATATAGCATTACAGGCGCAAGAAACGTGGCGAGTTTAAAAAAAATCGTTATAGCCGTTTTGGAAAAAATTGCAAAAAAACCTAAAAGTCACAAGAATAAAGTAGCACTTCCGGTAATTCGATTTTAACGAAATTCTTACAGGAAAGTGCTAAGGTGGGAATAAACCAATATATAAAATGTCACTTTTCTACGACGTTTAGTTTTCGAGATATTTTTATCACATACGTAAACACACGCACACATACACACACAGACACACACGCGCGCACCCATGCCAGCACGCACTCACGCACCCACACACGCATGTACGCACGCACGCACGCACGCAGGCACGCACGAACGCACTCACGCACGCACGCACACACGCACTCACCCACGGACGCACACGCCTACGCACGCACGCGCACAGACATACACATACACACACACCCACACACACACACACACATACACACGTACACACAAACAAAGGCCAATTTCTAAAAACATGTTTTTCGGACTCAGGAGACCTGAAAACGTGTATTTCCGCTGAAAACTCGACATCGAAAACTTTGGCCGAAAACGACTTTGTCTATTATATTTCATATACGTAAGAGAAAGTAAAAAAGAACTTTATTACATAAACCCTTATAGAGAATAACTTGTGCGTTCGCCATTTTTAATCAAAATCGAAAAACGCCTTGCGAACGGAATCTTTTCTTCTCCCTATCTGTCAATAATTCAAGGTCATCCCATCAACACCTAAGGCTATGCTAACCCTTTTTGAGATACTTTATACTTACAGAACTTCAGTTTAATAGTGGAAATGTCAAAAAGTATCCATATTATACCTTCTTTCAGAAACTGTAGCAGTCTATTTCCTAAAAATTCCCTAGTCGCCTAAGTGTGGGCATGCTTTTACTGAACAACAACGTTCTCACTCATAAAATTATTGTGATTTTAACTTCGGGGGGAATTTAAAAAGTACCTGGCAGGTCAGTCTAATGATACAACTTTTCAAGGAGTCATGAGATACTTAGGTATGCGATTAAAGATACACCACACAAAAGATCCGTAAATACTCGCAGTCGATTTTGCTTTCTATCGCATTTTACGATTTACGAGTAGGTATTGACTTGCCTTCGTTATGTTATCAACTTAAATTGACTACATGCAACGTTATTGCCAAGTTTGTGTGATTACTGGAGTTTTGTTGCATCACATAGCGTTTTTGTTTCCGACACTTTTCAATCCTCATCAAGTTTTTCGAAGATAAATCCTTATGATGTCGACTTTGCTTTTATAACGACATCTTTTGAGAGCGCCAATTAATGAAATCAATGATGCTAAACTTATTTGTCTGATATAGGAAGTTATAATACATCTTAAAATGGTTGCCTTTTGTTGCACATTGAACAGGTACATTTGAGTTGTGGACTTAATAATTTTAAAAGTAAAAAGAGTGTGTTTAATTAATTGTGATAATTTTGGAAGTTAGAAAATAGCTCATATTATATTTCTTAAAATTATAGTTACATTGTATTTGTTTCTTCACAATTTAAACTGTCTAAATTCGTTATATTTATTAATAATCTGACACTTCAGATTTCATTTATAAAATTTCTGCTGATGATGAGAACTTAACGTTTCTAGAAACTGATAGCTTATAGCACTAAATAACTAATAAACGATCTTCAACGTTGTTTTTGAATTTACTAATCAATCTTCGTAATAATTGAAATCATAGGTTGCCTAACACTCAAATGAAAAATTCACTTAATTGCTAGATGTTTTAGAAGACATTCTTCAACACTGTAATACACTTCATATTTTTCTATTAATTACTTTTTATAAAGGTTTTACCGAATCCTTTAGAAGAATACTAAATGGTAACTACTCGACAAAATACATTAATGTCAAGGTAATTGTAGAAGGTATGAGTATATATAAGACTTTTTGTGTTATTGGTTTTTGCCTCCTTTTATCATTTGATACAGTCTATTACTTTATATACCTACTTTCTTTATATTAAACATGATTTTGGGCAAATTTTTACTTGTGCTTGTTGTATAAGTGGCAATTTGCAAGGCAGGGTATTATGGATATTAAAAAGGAGCCCATTAGAATAATTGTACTTAGTTTTTACGATAAATTGGAGGTTAGTAACTGTACGTTACTAAAATTAATGGTTATATGATTTGATTCCCACTGGGAATGTATCAAAGTATTAGGAAATAAATTTATCATCTAGAAGATTTGGTTGTTTCGAAGAATTGCAACTGCAAACAATACCACTTAATGAAGTTAAAAATACCTTACGCGTGTTGCTATAGAAATCAGATGACATTAAAACTATTAAGTAATTTATAACTTAATAACCACATTGCGTGAAATTGTATGAAAAGATTAATAATAAACACAGCATGTTATAAACTTCATTATATATTAAACCAGGCCTCCTCGGGTTTTTTGTGTTATATAATGAAAAAAGGATGCATATCACGCTACATTTTACTCTATGGCATTTTTGAAGCAATATTTTCAAATTTTTATTATTGTAGGACGAATTATCTACATTTCTTAAATAAATTTAGTGGGATCCGAACTTATAATTACCGCTAATTTTTCGGTATCATAAAAAATCGAGAGTAAATTATTTTTTTTCGAGAGCAAAAGATAATTAAGAAACAGAACTGTAAGAATCGGTTATTTAAAGGGCGGTTACTTTCTCATTATTTACTTTTACTGATTTATTATAGAGATTGCAGATTAGCAATAATGGTAGTTAAGTTGGCATATCAGATTACCATATTTGGTAAGATTTTCTCATTAGCTTAATTGAACTGCAACGCGGGAATTAATTATCTTTCTCTACAGATTTTATTTCATTTGTTCTCAACTTCAACTAGTTGCATTCTAGAAATGTTGTTTTCTGAATTTCATTTATCGATATGTTGTTAGGAAACACTTTCTTAATTAATTGATCTACGGTGTGTAAACACATGAACACCTTAATGATCTTGCATTGCAAGTGAATTACATTGCTTACTTAATATACAAGTTGAATGATTCTTGGAATGAAAAAGTTGCAGACGGTTTAAACTAATAAAATGCACCTTAACGCTTTCATTCGTTACTTTGTTTGATTTTATGGCCGTGTAAAAACTTAGCAAATCGTTAATACACAATACCCGCAAAAGCGGGTACATTTGAATTAAATCAATAAGAATAGGAAAATATACAAGCATAATAGGCAATCATTTATACGGGATGCATTTAAAATACGTGACGTATTGTCTTACTAATTGTGAGCATTCACTAATATTTTCCAGATGTTTGTTTATTTTACTGCGAACGGAGTTACATATGTATGTATAAACGCGATCGAGGCAGTAAGGATAATGCCTTTTAGACAGAAGAGGGAGTTTAAGACTGACCTCGAAGGATTTTAACTGCGTATTAAAGGAAGCTCAATATTTATTGTATTTGTTACTTACATAAAATAATCAAACTTATCTGTTAATCTATAAATGTTATAAGCACACCAAGAGGATGGATGATATTTTCTTGGAAAGCAGTGGATGGACGACTTTTATAAGCAAAAGTTAATTTTTAGTGGACACTTAAATTCAGTATATAGCAACTATTGTGTTATTTCTGTGCAAAGGTGGACTTAAAACAATAATTTTTAAAACTTCGAAAACTGCGCTATTAAAAAAATACCAGAAAACTATTTGGAATTCTATGATTACCATTTATTTTAAGTACAGCCTGCATATAAAAACAATATCTGCTTTAAAACTTATATATATTTTGTGAAAATTGCAGTGACTGATTTAAAATTAAAATATTAAAAGGAGGCTGAAATGTAGATAAAGTTCGATAAGTATGTGCGGCAACCATTACATAATAGTCATTTAAATAGATAGAGGAAACAAGTACAAATAATTTAACATACATAAAGATCATAAACTAATACAATATATCTGTGATTAGCGTGAAATTACTTCGTTGCGATTAGCGTGAAATGACTTTTTTGCAACTTGCCACAAAAATGCACTACCAATGAGATTCTGTATACGACGCGCAACTAAAGAAGTAAGGACATATTCAAAAGAGAATGTACGCTCGAGATAGCAGAGAAAGAATAAAATGTAAATACATTTTTTTCGGTTATTCACAGTCACACCTTTTTGAATGGTCAAATAAGTAATTTGTGTAAAATTTGCTTATTAATACATAAATGTGGCAGCAAACTAAATTGTAAATTTATCAGTCATAAATATATAGGGTGTTTCTTAATGATGGTAATATATTTTGAGCAGTGATTACTTAGGCATTTTTAACTAAAAGGTTCCCATAAACACAATCACGGTGGTTTTTCGGTTCGTGTCATTTTTTGATTCTTAGAAATTTTCTTTTTTAGTTTTGTTTAAACTAGTTTTAGGATTTACTCATTATTTTGGTGCTTAATTGATTTTATTTTCATTGAGTTAGGCTATATGTGTGTTACGCCCATGCTTTGTGCTATATTTGGGAAAATTGTAATTAAAAACTTTTGCTCCCAACTTATTTGTTTATTTGTCTATAGGTATTGAATCCTTATAATTGCTATAAATATGTTTAAATTTATTATACGTTTCTCTATACGTGAGATATTGTCTATTATCAATCCTTGATAGATGCGAAAATCATGTGTGATCGAGGAATTGACAATTTGACTTGCGTCCTGCTGCTCTTTCTTGACATGTGTTTATTCAATTCGAAGCTACACTCGTTGTCACGAATATAATACATTACGATACAAGATCGCTAAGTGCCTTGTAACAGGTCGAGAAAAAGTTAGAAAAATGGGACCCAAAGGATAGAGTTTTGCTAATTTTCGAACTTGTTGTACTAAGCCACTTAACGATCGTGTGTCGTATACAGTTTTTTTGCGCTAACGATAACTTTCAAGTAATTACGAGAATTTGATATTAAACCTTTATTCCATTTCATAATAATACCTGTGGTGTTATGAACCATAACGTAGTTGCTATCGTAGCGTTGCCATCACAATCACCACAGTTCGGGAAATTATCATAATGTGATAATCAACATAGCCGGTAAATATATAAAAACAGATCGGAAGCGCAAAAAGGTTACTTCTATACGAAAAATTATTTTTGTGCATCTAACCCCTTAATAAAATGAGGTAAGTTGTCTTTTCATCACTCCTTGGGAGTCATTTCTTAGTTTTGGCATGTTATTTTATAGTTTTTCTTCTCTTTGGATCTCTCCGATTTTTTTGCTGTTCGACCGCTGTTGGTCTGACTTCCGTGACTGATCGGCCGTAGAAACCACCATTGCTTCATTGAGGACCTTTTAAGTTTTGCTGTAGCCTTGCAGTAGGCTAGGATTACCATTTTGTATTGCTTGGCTCGACTATCCCGTCTTTATCTTGTTACACAGTGATGTTGGAGTTCCTATGTGTCGTTATGCTCTCCTCTGGCCTCCTTTACTCCCAGTCAGCGAGATGGTATTGTTTTTAGTTATTTTTATCTTAGTTTATCTAACAAGTTTAACAAAATATTTACCATATTTTTTTAATTGCATTAATCGTGCAATATTGGCGCAATAGTCCAACAGATTCAAATTTGCTTCATTTCTAAAAAACTTATGAATTTGAAGCATACTCTCATTTAATTATTCACTGCAATTATTGCTTAACGAAAAAAATTGTTCAATTTGCCATCTAATTAACGATAAAAAAGTTTTCTGGAATTTTTTCGTAAAACTCGCAGTGTTCGAGTGATTTTGATATCAAGACTATATTATATCAATACAAAAATAAGGTATCAATATGATTGTTCATAAAACTATTTTTATTCTTTTTTAAAATACGTAAACAAAAAAGTGATATATATTTAAACATACAAATTTTACGGTTTATATGCCCAATCTGACAACTATCACAATCAACTTCAAAATTTACAGTAAATTAATCTTTCTTCTGAATATTCATGAAGGAACTAAAAAAAATTGTTTGATACTCGTGCGCTGCCACATTTCAGTGTTCTTCCTGAGCTTCTGGAAAAGTTTTTTTTGTTAGTACGTATTTAAATGTGCATGACGGAGTTCCTGCACATTCTTCCTTAAATGTTCGCCACTTTCTTGATCAAGCGCGTCCAAACCTTTAAATTGGATAAGGAAGCTCTCAATCTTCGGCTGCTAAATCATCAGAGCTATAATGTTTGATAAAACTGTGTTTTATAAGAAAACCGTAGCACGTTCCCTATCCAGTTGTCAGCCTAACTCAATCATATATTTGGAAAATTCTGACGTAAAGCTGATTGTAATAAAGTTGTTTTCTTTAGAAACACGTTTGACTAAACAGCTACCGTTCTGGTTAAGCCCGCCTCCTTCCCCCAATTAGGCGCATATAATTGTTAAAAGGCAAACTACAGGATATCAAATATCTATTCGTATTTACTAGGTGTTTACAGCACTACCAATGAATGGAGATGAGCTTATGAGGTATGCTTAGAATATTTATTAACATATTTCCTTCGTAATTTTAAATTGTGTAAGCATCTCAATGTATTTACTTCGATTTTTATCAAACATTTCTTTGTGCTATGAAGATTTAAATGAACTAATGTGTTTTCAAATTTAAGTATGTCATTCTTTGGGTTTTTAGTCTTTTCTTCGTTAATCACAGTCCAAGTATAATATTTTAGACAAATGATTAAAAACTTTCATTGTTTTATAGTAGCCACTAGGATTTAGAGAGTTTAAAGTACTTGGCTTTATTCAACACTACGTATAAGTCGTTAACAATTTAGTGACAACCAATATTTTCATTTAAAATAAGTGCTGTTACTGTGCAAGTAATATAGTTAGTTAATTGGGTGAGTTCTTCAAATACTATTATTCCGCGAAGTGTTATAAAATTAACCACCCAATCAATTAGAAAGTTTTCTACTTTCCGATAAAACAATATGTGTCTGCTTATCGTCATAAGAAAATTATCAAGAGTTTGCATACGTTTAAAATTATTTGCACTTATATTGAATTTATTGGTTTTAATAATTTATTAGCACTGTAGTGTTGATAAAGCCATAACGCATTGTTCAATTACGTGGCTTCTTTTTAAATTTAAAATTAGGGGTTTGGATTTACATTTTCGAAATTGGATTTAACCTTTTGACCTCATAGATATAATGTATTTATTTTGGCTTTAAAATTATAATTTATTATTCTACAATTTCTCGCTTCTTTTGTGTTTTATTCATTTCTGGATTCAAGTTTTAGTAACGTGTTTTTCTTGACTAAATATTAAAACTGTAACATTTTGAAATTCATACAAATTTGATTATTTTCACTTTTTAAAATTAATTATGTATTGCAATAGCATCAATATTAATGTCGTTATATTTATTTGTATGAACATATTACTGTTAACCACTTTTCAGGACACTACTCTAGAAGATATGTCTAAATGCAGGAGTTATAGAAATCGTTGCTACCTTGGAAGTTATATTAACTGTGCCTACTTTTACGTATCTCATGTACTTGGCCGCAAGAGCTCCTTTTATTAATTGATTTCAAATTGCGTTTTTATAACATAATCAGTAACTTCTATTTAAATAATGACAAATGTTTATATCGTCCGAAAAATCTCATTACTACATTATTGAGCGATAATATTGTTTACTCTTCTTTATTTTTGTGTATTTTATGAATTCAATTTGCTATCGTTGATTACTTCTGCTTACTCATTATTGCTACTGTGGAAAACGCATTTACATTCTGCCCTTAGATATCAGTTTTTATCTTTTCATCATCATTGAGCTATTTTTGTCTTAATTAACATAGCGCCTTGAAAGTGATACTTATTATGGTAGAATTCGTATTCCAGAATTCATCAAGTTGGATACGGAAAAGTTTGTCGGCTTTGAATTTCTCGTCTTTTATTTGCAGAATAAAAATGATCGGGTGAGTTTGCAAACCTGTCATCAATTTTGTCCCCTAACTGTTACTATAACACATGGTGCTACTATCACAAACTATCCAGCAAGTTGTCTTCCATTCAAAGGAAATATAGAAGCTCATCATCAACCGTTTGTATGTAAGGTGATTTTGACATTTGGTCATGAAGTGACGTTCAGAAGATCTTAAGCGTGAAATCAGTTTATTGTACAACAATCGATAATGTGGCGAAGAAAAATGTTAAGTATATGTATGTAGTCATATTTTCATATTCTTAGTTCTTAAAGAAAGAATTAAAAGGTCTCCGCTTTCGAACACATGCAGGACTGCAGATGATTATATAAGAATACTTTAATCAGCATCCATGAGAATTTTATCAGCGGGGCATCCATTATTTTGCGTTGCACTGGTTGTCCACCGAGGCCGTTTCTTTAACCAACGTAATCACCATCGAGTCTTCCTTCCGCACTGACGTACAAATCTCCCCCTGCCTTTAATCAAACCGCACCGACTCGGGTCCTTGAGGCTCATGTTGACTCTGAATAATTTGCTCGAAAGGTACAGCGAACAGGAACTTTTCATTTTCGCTGAGGAATCGATGAGTTTCCGCACACTTTCGGAGTGCATAACCTCACGTCCTTCCTTTGTATGGTAATTTGTTTTAGCTATCAGTTTAAGTTCGTTTTTTTATTAAATGATGATAGTTCCTATTGAAAAAACTTCTTATTTCATTTATGCTTCTGTTAATTTTGTAATCGTTATGGTAATTCGTATTTAGTTTATGAAACTTTATCAAGATATGCTTATAACGTGAGATATCGCGTTTCAGAATGTAGAAAATTAACTAAATTTAGTTGTGGCCATTCTAACATTGTTTTATTTAATGTTAATTTAAATTTTATTATTTGTTTAATATAAAAGCAGATTAACGTTATCGAAATCTTTATTAAGGCCGCATTACACGTAGTAGGTGGCAGCGCTTGTTTCTTTTAACGCTGATAGATGGTTTGTATATCATTTTAGTATATTATGCTAGCAGCTTCCAGCGTTTGGAAATCGATCTTAGAAAGCAGAGTTGTAATCTACTATATGTAATATATCCTTAAAACCTTGAATATGCTTGATAACAATACAAGCGATGACAACATGATGCCAACAAAATGTTTCCAGTTAAATTCCTGTAATTATTTGTGTTTAGATAATTGATTCATATTTTGTGCATAAACAGTACTGGTTTTAAATATAATTTTCTCGAAAGTCAAGCATTAAAACTTAATTTCGATTATTTTATTTTCAAGCCTATCAAATCGTCCTTTTTTTAATAATTTCTTAATCTTTAGACAGTACATTAATTGAGGATTAGTTTTAAAAATTTTTTGATTTGAAATACTTCTAAATATAGGACTCTATATCATTTCGGCATAGATTTAAAAGCATTGCTGATAAACTAATGTGTCTTACGCTTTCATTAAATATAATTTATACTGGTGTCTTGTATTTATTTTAAATTGATATTCCATGTTTTATTATGATTACCTAATTTAAAGATTGTGGATAATACTGATTTATGTTAGTACCAAAACATTTCTAAACAATTTCAACTATTTATAAATATAAATTAAGAAAAGAGTTTATACTATGTGATATCATCTATGGGCACTTAAAGTGAAAATTATTTTTATAATAAATAAAGCAAAAGATCTCTTATAGATATAATGATATAATTATGAATGTAGTTGGTTCATTCTTTAGACGATATAGAAACACACTAGTCTTTAATGATTTTACAACCTAATTTGCAATTTTTTGGAATGTTAAATACACAGCCGAACAAAAATTAGTTTGCGAATTGAAATGGCATTGTATGCTTAATTAGTATAAGCACGTAAACCATTGACATCTTTATTAGTATTTCTAAACAACCATTGTTTACAATGTTCATAAAGTTTCTAAATATAATATCTAGTATTTTGTTCATTAGCTTAAAATTTGCATTAAACATTAATTTGTCACCTTTCCATACATGTTCATTTTTATTTATTCCAAATCGTATGAGTATATTATGTAACTGGTCCAATACTCTGAAAATACGTCTTACGTATAAAATTACACGCCTAAATGATAAAAAGATTGTCCATTTATAATAAAATTTGAAGACGTTTGGTTTCTAGGAAGTAATAATATAAACGTTGTTTTGAATAAAAATGTTAAAAATATATTTAAAAGCTAGGTAAAAAGTGATAAAACATGAGTAATTCACATTATGAACTTCACAAAATTCACGGGGTCTTAACATAGATCATAAAGAAAGGGAAACTCTAAAAACAGTAAACCGTTTGCAGGGAAACGAGAAACTAAACTAGTGCAGCATTAAGACTGAAGTGTATTACTGTGAAACTAACCAAAATAGTTGGTTAGTGTTCTCTAAAATGCAATTAAGTTGGAGTAAAATATCTCTACAATTTTTGTATGTCTTTTTGGAGTAAGAGGTGTGCTGCATTATCTGCATGTCCTCATTTTAAGGATCAAATTCACTAGCTATTTCGGAATTCCTAAGGATAGAACCTCGAACGTTATTGAGTACCAGAAGCAACAAGCAAATTCGCAGTAATTCCACTTTTGAAAGCCACAATTTTTAAAATTGTAATTCGGTTGCTTCATCAATGTCTTTAACAAAACGATTTTTGTCGAAATAATTACGTAAATTTAAGCACATTATAGTTTGTTTACCAGTGTTTTAAGCAAAACGAGAACTATGGTTAATTATTTATAATACTATTTAGAATTGCTTTTCTATTTATCGATGATGTCATCGACGAACAAGTGAAATGGCTTTTGAAATAATTAATTTTTATATCGGCTTTCTACTATGCTTGTTAGTCAATGTGAATATTTGTCTTGCAATTAATTTTATAAACGTTTGGCCCTACAAGATAAGACATTTTAGCCAGCTACTGCACTTAAAATTTTATGTCACCAAAGTTCTATAACGCTAATATATTATTTATGAAATTTTACTACTCCAGCAGTGTGGCGCAGCGCACAGTTTTATTTTCAAAAAGTGTAACCATAAGAGTTAAACATAAACAAGTGCGTGTAAAGAGTACTTTGTGAACTGTAACAGCTATCAGCTGATCAACTTAGTTAACTTCATCCGTTTATGGCGGCTTTTATTTTTAGCTAATGGATTTCAAGTATTAATATTTTACTATAAATAGTTTTACGGAAATATGATCCGAGTATATGAAGTTATTTTGCTATTAAGAAGCTTTAGCGTTTAGTTTTTATGTGACAAAAGAGCAGTCGAGGCAATATCCGTCCATAATAATACACTTTATCTCCCATGGGAAGATAAATTTTCAGATTAAGATATCAGCATCTGTATTTCGTGTAATACAGGGAATAACATTCCCGAAAGACGAATGAACTGTAATAGATTAACAGTGTAGAGCGTTCAAAGTAAAACAAATACTACATTATTTATCCCAGGAAAACTACTATGTCTCCGTAAAACTTTAAATGGAGAAGGGGCAACAACTAAATAGGAAAATATATCTCAAAATCGAACAAGTGAATGGAGAACAATCATAAACAGAAAGTATAGACATTAATGAATTGTAAGTACAACATGGACGTAGAGAGGTGTAAAAAAATTTATCAATTAATCAATGATTTCGAAAATGCGTGAGACAAACGTTTACAGTCAATAAAAATAAACAGCGATTCACAAAGATATTTTAAAACGAATTTGACATAAATTATGTGATTAATGGCAACAGATCAACAAATTTGAAATCAGAAATCGCAGAAACAAAGCGTGAAAATAATAAAGAAATATTTAAGGATAGTACAACGTTAAATATTTAGAAAAGAGCCATTGATAAACCAATAGTTCTAACGGGTGCGGCATATAAAATGAAATAAAAGGGTTTGAAAACTAAGTTTTTGAAGTAATTGAAACAATTATTTATTGAACACATCACAATTACATTTATCTAGCTACGAAAGATTATACCTGATTAATGACCACTGCATACGACAATGCATTCTTCGGCACTTTTCTGTGCGTTTGTTATGAATGCGAAGTGTTTTGACGTTACATTGTACAATATTTTTAAGAATGGGAATTTTAATGCATCAAGCGGATATTATGGCTTGATGTCAACTTTAACTTTTGGATATTTTCATAAAAAAATATCAGGTGACGTCAAATCTGGTAGCCTTAACCGCCAGACAGTATTGCTCCTCTTTCAGATGTCTTGCACCGGGAACATTCCTTTCAATATTACAACAGTGTTCACTGCTGCATGGCTCGTGGCACCATTTTGTTGAAACCATAACCGCTCCAAATATAGTTCAACCAACCGTAGTGCTGCTCTATAATTGCATTTCTTTATTCTCGAAGAATGATCCAATAACCAAGAGAATTCCGTATTAAACACCAACACCATAATCTAACCAAACCAATTCATGAATTACGCAAGGATTTTCAGTGCGCCAAAAGTGATTTGTTTGTTTATTTGCAAATCTATTAAAACAGAAACGAACTTGGTCTTTCTTTATCAGATTTTTCCAAAAGTTTTTCCTAGCTTATATTAGAGTTTTGACGGTTTGTATGTATTTAAAATGCTTTTGTTGAACAAGTGCTTTGATATGTACATTTTTAAGAATACAATGTAAAATTCTTCTTAATATTCTGTCAGGAAATCCCAACTACGTGGCACGTTTTGATGTTGATGTTTTTGGTCGAAGCTTTACATCTCTACAAACACGCCCAATAGTATCAGCTTAGCAATTAGTACAAGATCTGGCATCATGCTTTACATCCCTCATAACACCACTTTGCCAGAATGTATTTCATAAACGCAAATAAAGCATTTACATTTGTCGATATTTTGCAAAAAAGCACATTGAATCAAAATAGTTGAAGAGTTGTTTTCGAAAACATTTTAACAAGCTCCTCACCTTCTTCTAGCATATATGCGTATCCAATGACTAAAGCACTTAATCGAGGAATAAAATGAAAAAAAGCTGAAAAAAGAGGCAACGGAAAGAATTTCAAAATAGTTTTAAATTTGAATAAGTACATCACAATTATCTATTAAAATAAAAGTTAAATATTTTTTAAGCAGCTTTTTTAAAGCATTTTGCGGAATTGTATTGTAAATAGTAGCGTTATTTTAAGTAATTGGACAATATTGAGATTATGGCGACAAAAACTAACCTAAAAATTAATTAATTCCAAATATACGTTGTTAAAAACATTTAGGATAGTAATTAAATTTGTAACTTTAGGAGTAGTGTATTTCGTTACAATTCTGAAATATAAAATATTTGTAAGTGGTTTGATTCAGATTCATTCAACAGTTCTTTAGTTTGTAGAAAATTAAATTTCTACCCGAGGCGGCAATGGAAAAGTGAAATTTTGTTTATTTAAAAGTAAATTCGGTATACGATTCACGTGGTCGATCAATAAATTACAAGATCTTTAATTAGCACAAATTTACCTTTTTTAAATGTGAGTAACTTAAAAATCAAGTTCGACGTGTGTGGTAACACAATTACAACGTAATTCATAGCGTGAGTAAATTAAATCAGGATACAAAGGGTACGACCTACTTGATGTGTTTTTTGATACCTTTTTACTAAATAATGATCATGAATCGATCAAAACATGTCCCTTATATAACGATTTATTACTTATGAATTTTGTTAGTTTATAAATAACTTTTCTTACAGGAGTTAAAGTTTAAAAGTAGTCATACCATTATGCAGCAACGAGGCTTATGTATTTTCCAGCTTACCTGAAACAAAAACGCATTATTATAGCAAACTGCCGTTTAAAATTATTGGAATTCTAATAAGTTTATAGATACCATCAGTAGTAAGCAATATCTTAACAATAAATGATAGTGTATTATTTAAAGACCATATAAGGCAGGTTATTAATACACGAATATACGACACGAGCGAAGCGAGTGTAATATTAGCCATTATCTGCGAGTCAAATACATACTATTCTTTATCTATAACTATAGAAATAATTAATTTGAATTTTTTAAAAGTATTTATTTTGAATTAAAATTTATGGTAACTTTAACACTAAACGTAAAATAATACTTAATAATAATTTGTTCCATAATAAGCATGGTTTAAGTTTATTATACAATTTTAATTGCATCTTAAGTGAAATTAAATTAATCATTGTAATTCACTTTTTGATCTGAAACTAACACACAAAAAAATTAAATAAATGTCTTATTTAAAGACATTTTTAAAATGGTTCCCATAATTCAGCATTTTTATATAGATTAAAGGTTAACTTAACTAAATTAGCATCATAAATAACGTGTCGCAAAGTTAAAGAAAGGTGCAAACTTAAAATCTCAAATAACCCAAGAGTAGTAAAAACACGTAGGATTAAAATATTAGTCCATCAATCATTTCTAGTACCGACCGTGTAGATATCAACGAAAAGTCAGCTATATTACAAATTGGAAAAAATTAAAATAAATTTAAAAAGGTCGAGCGATTTTTTGCCACGTGCGTTCATATAAAGCATGCTTAGATTCTAAATGCCGAGTACATACTAAGGTTCAGTTTATGAGTGACTAAAGATGCCAGCTCTCATAATTCACAGTGAAGCACACCAAAATTATTGACATTATTGACAAATCTCAAGCAGAAAAGTCCACGCTTCTTCAGAAGAATGATATACAAATTTAAACTATTAAAATACATTTAAATAAGACACCTCGGTAACGAAGGAAATAAACCTAATATTCGATTGGAATCCAAATGAAGTCAATTATTTCAATACGGATAATCATCAGTACGTAATCAAAAATAAATAAAGTGAGATTAAAAATTAAATTTCACTAAGGGCATCATAAATTAAAACATTTCTTAAATGAAACAATTTTAAACGTAACAATTAGTTTTCGGAATAGTAAAATATCTTATACTAGTAATTGATAAATGTTTTAAAATCTATTTAGATATCAATGTAGAGAAATTATAATAAGTAATCAATAAACAAAATGTCTGTTTTGTTGCTTAAAATAATCAAAATTAGTTAGCTAGAAACCTATTTTCATTATTTTAAACAAAAAATAGACATTTTATTTATTGATTACTTATTACTAGGGGGCGGAATATATGCATTTAAATGCAGCCAAAATATGCGCATATATATGCCTTGTTTGCCTTTAAAATATGCACTTATATGCC
>JAHWXV010511193.1:0-10003 GCA_024586415.1 Phrixothrix hirtus | reverse complement strand
GTTTTAGGTAAATTACTTATCATTGTACCCGATTTCTTTTGTACAAAAGGAAAAGGAACACATCAAAGCATTTTGTAAGTATATTGTGACTATTTTTTATATACAACGTACAGTTTATATAGTTGAATATTTATTGTAGAATTCGTATCTTGAAAATTTCAAATTGTTATTAAATTGATTAGTTTCTGAAATCTTGAATTTTATGTGCATTATTGCATCATTCCTGAAACAATACGTTATGTAATGTCAAAATTCATTTATTTATTTGCTATAAAGTTTATTTTTTCCAAGGTTTATATTTTTATTTAATTTATTTTGAATATTACCTGGTCACAAATTTCCAGATTGTCAGTTTTACACGCCAAGCTGATAAGGAGTCATCTATTTAAACGAGGTGTTGGCGCTCAACTTTTTTAAACTCACCCATTATTCCCGAATTTCTTACCTCATCGCCAGAGCTAGCAAAATTACTTGGGTTCACTAGGAAATAACAACCTTTCCTAGATGTGTGCACTTTTCGTGTAACATTCTTCAAATCTAGTTCTATCTAACTTCCACCTATTCCCAAACGTAAAGAAATTTCTTAGTCAATGTTCTTCAAATAAGGAACTTCAAGCGGCAGTAAATAGTTATTTTGAGGACCTTAACGAATTGAACTTCCGGAATAAGATAAAGGCGCTAGAGAAGGCCAGAGTGTATTGAAGTGTAAGAAGGTTATATTGAGAAGTAAAAGAAATTTTAAAAAAAGTCTGGTGTGATGGAAATAGTGTCAACAAATGATTAAATTATTATTTACGTTTATTTTGAATACGATAATTGTAACGAACACCCATCCAAGTTACTTAACACGCAAAATCCTGCGTAACTCCAGAGACTGTCCTGAAAACTCGCTTCAACACATCTTTTGAGGAAAAGCTGCAAGTTCACGGAAAAGGATGTCAAAGACATAAGAACTGTAGCAAGTTTCAAAGATATTGTTAGAAAACGTTTTCGAGAAAATCGCAAAAAAACTTCAAAATCGCTAGAATAAAGTGGCACTTCCAGTCATTAGATTTTTACTAAATTCTAGGCGTCTCATATGCAGAATATAAGAAACATAAGTATAGAATTTAAAAAAATCGTTAAAGCCGATTTCGAGAAAATCTCGAAAAACCAAAAAATGACAAGGGTAAAGTGGCACTTCCCGTCACTAGAGGTTAATTAAATTCTTATCGTCTCATGCGCAGAAGATAAAAAACTTAAATGTAAAATTTAAGAAAAATCTTTAGAGCCAATTTCGAGAAAATCTCGAAAAACTAAAATTGACAAGAGTAAAGCAGCACTTCCGGTTATGGATTCAATGAAATTGTTGTAGTCGCGTGCGAGGATGGATATAAACTTAAACATAAAATTTTGTTTATCTACGATTTTTCATTTTCGTGAGAGCGTGTTCACACACACGCACACACGGAAGCTCACGCGCACGCGAACGCGCGCGGGGACGCACGTACGGTCACGCGCGCACGCACGTATGCACGCACGCACACACGCACACACGCACACTCGCACACACGCACACACGCACACACGCACACACGCACACACACATACACACACACATACACAGACAGACAGACCAATTTTTAAAAACATGATTTTTAGACCCAAGGGACCCCAAAACGTGTATTTACATCAAAATTTCGACATCAAAAATTTTGGACGAAAACAATACTTTATATTATATTTCATATAGGTAGAAAAAGGAATAACAATTAAGATTTTATTGCCAAACCGTAAATTTTTCAAATTGGTCTTGTATTTGAAGCACCTTCCATTAAAATTTTAGCACTTAAAAATTCACCGCAGTGCGTTGTTTAAATTTCGCTAAACACCACTCGATATCGTGTTACACACTGTGATTCACAACTGTTGTAGAAAGGGAACGCAGTTTGCTACCGTTATGGTTGCGAGTTGCAGTTACAAGGGCATGCTGAATGCGCATTTTTCTTTCTTATAATACGAGGGGCATTCCATAAATAATGCACATTATGTTTTATTTACTTACATGTTTATGTTTTTGATATCTCTTTAAAAATCTTCAATATAGTCTCCCTGCTTCTCAATTGCCGCGTTCCAACGTGTA
The DNA here is from genome assembly GCA_024586415.1 of Phrixothrix hirtus. Lineage (NCBI taxonomy): Eukaryota > Metazoa > Arthropoda > Insecta > Coleoptera > Phengodidae > Phrixothrix > Phrixothrix hirtus. Next base: position 7,881 of record JAHWXV010511193.1, on the reverse strand, counting down.
GAAAGCTTTGCGATTCCATCTAGTACGCCATCTTTGTTCAACTGACGAATGGCTCGGATAACTGCGAGGGAAAGCTCTTCTAACAAAGAAAAACGATGTTATCCCATGGATTGTTTCAACTTTGGGAATAAATCAAAGTCTGGAGGACTCATGCCAGGACTATGCCATAGTCCAAATCGGCACTAAGTTGAACCACGTTCATGATTTACGGATTCAACGCTAACAGCGACCGCGGCTAGACTACTACGGTGCTAATAGGGCCTAGAGACACCGGCCCAAATCGCTGGCAACAGTTCCGTCGACGATAATGCTAGGGTTTGCGTTACACACGTTGGTTGAGTCGCCACTGACTCAGGTCGCGATAAAGGATATGTTCAATCGGCACCAACCAGTAAGACAGAACTGGTTGCCCGCGTTTATTTACCCACAACGTACTAGCTAATCCAATGATTGAAACAAGCCTCACTCTACGTCCTTAGATGTGATGCAGGTACCATTCGGACCGGCTCCCAATTCTATAAGCTTTACAGGTAATGATCTTACCGCTAACTTAATATTAAAAGTAAAACAAATAACTGGGAAGACGTTTGACAGTGTAATCAAATTAATTGCAAAATAATAACGTCACCAATTTTACAACTAATATTCAGCGCAATCGTTCCGCATAGGAATAAATCAAAAGGTTCTACAACTAAATTCAGCTTCACTAGGGCGCCAATTGAACGTACTCAAGATCAACGATCCAACAGATTGATCAAACGAGCGAGCATGATGGAGACGCCACCGTTTGCCATTAACTAAGTTTCACTGGGGAAAATAAAGTACATAAATATCCCTTACAAAGACCCTTGGTTGTTAATACAGAAAATTAAGGTTTATATTTCAGACAGGGCTTCCTTTTTTTCGTAGCAAGGAACCAAGTCCCACCAAGAAGAGAGTGTGTAGCACTGGGAGAGGTTTGTGAATACTACAGGATTCAACACACGCCTGGCGATGCGTAAGAGAGAATTGTCTCCTTTTCCATACACTCTAAAAAAACCTGGTCTTAAAGCTCATAGGTGGGGGTGGTTATAGATGATGCATTAGGGAATAAGCTTGTCCTGGATTTATACTAGTAGGGTGCAGGATCGACCTCATTGTGTTTAAAAGGGGGGCTCTTCAGCTTCCACTTGGTGGTTATTTGTCTGCTAGAATAAGCTTTGCTATTCTCCGACGCGCACTCACAGGCTTCACTCGCGTTTTCACGGATCGACGCGACGTTTCCAATTATTTCACATAGCCTATCTAAAGACCGCGTGTACTTCGCCAAGGAAATTACTAGAATCGTTCAATATCACCGAAAATGCCAAACAAATTCGACTATTTAAATATTCCAATCGAACTGTCAAAACTTTAAAAACATATCCTATATGCAAAGCTTGTCATTCAAAGGGACTAAATAAAATAAATAATAAATAAAATAAATAATAAATTATTTATCTTAATATTTTTTTGTTCTCTCCCAAAAAAACTACTGTTTCCATGAGGTAAGACCATGTTTTCTTTTCAAAAGGAACTCTGGCTGCTCTGATCATGCAAACTAAAGATACTAACCTTTACAACTGTAAGCAGGATGAGGTAGACCTTCTCAACCGTATTCATGCAGCTTTTCAGTTACGGCACTAGCGACGTGCAAACGTTATGATGGATAACGAGTGGCCCAGTCTCGAGCAACTGAAGTCTGGTTTTGTGAATTTTTCTGTTCAGTTTTTGAATAAATTTACGATAATAATACACTCCTGAGACACTTGTTCCACATGGAACTCTGTTTGTCATGACAATTCCGTGATCGTAATCCAAGATCAACATTTGTTTCACCTTTGATTGACTTCGACAACATTTTTTTGGCCTTAGGGAAGAACGTCCTCTCCACTCGTTCGACTGTGATTTCATCGCTGGTTCAAAGTCTCTAATCACGTTTCATCAATAGCGATGATTTGATGCAGGAAAGTTGGACCTTCAACATCACATCTTTGTTTCAGCAATGCCATAATGTCCAGGCGTTTTTATTTCTGTTCAGTACTCAAGCAGTGAGGGACCCATCACGCAGAAATTTTTCTCTTATTTAAATCACTTGACAGAATTCAGAATACGAACGTTGTTGAAATTCCCGTGACTGCAGAAAGTTCCTCACATGTCACACGACGATATTCTTCGAGAGCATCTGCCACAAGTTTCACACTTCTTTCGTCTGTTGTTGTTTTCGGCTTTCCTGATACTCCGTCATCGTTTATGCTTACACGACCTTTACGAAAACAATGATCCCAACGAGAAACTATACTACGGTCCACTGTTAACGTGCCGTACACTTCACTTAAAGTTTTGTGAATTTCCACCGGGATTTTGCCACATAAAGTTTCGATCTTAATGTACGATTTTTGATCCTCTTCAACCACAGTACCCGAGACCGGTGCAAACTCCATTTCTAAATCACGCAATTCAACAACGCTATTGACAAACCAAACGTGCTTATTCCTCAAACCTTGAACTATAGCTGACGTAACATTCACTTTCGACGCGTCATTAACTATGCAGTGTTGCCAACCTGTACAGTAGTTTATAACGAGCTGGAATGCTTCTTGTACCCCAGAAGTTGTCAAATATGTTAAATTTCCTTAATTAGCTAGTTTTCTCCGGCTACCGTAGTGGAGTAAGGGGGGATCCCACGTCTATACCGAAACTAATTCGGCAAAAATTCAGGAATGATTTGCAAACGTCAAAAATCGGGGGAAGGTCCTGATTTATCAGCCCCACTTTACCTTAATTGTTTCAAAGGTTAGAACTTCGTAAATGGGACAGTAAAGAGTCCCATTTCAAAATCGGAAGGATGTACTGTTATTATGGTATACTCACTAGTTAATTATATAACGTACGCCACTGGGTAGGCGCTTCAATTCAATTCGAGCTAGACTCACAACTAAAAATGTTTTACTTACTTAGGTCTAACGTTTTCTTGAAAGAAACTGTTATTTATTACTACTAAAGTTATTTATGACAGTGAAACAATAAGATCGTCTGCTTTGAATGAGTCGCTTATAATGACTACAACATAAAATAATACAGGTAATACAAGAACATTTAAACGATAAAATTGCAAAATAGGGGACCTCTAGATTTTATTTCTAAAGACTACCTTAATTAATAATAACAAAATACTGGCCCCTTATAATGGTGGCCTTATTTACGGTAATTATCTAAATTAAATATATATCTTTAGCTCATTAATGAAATCTCACATAACAAGAATAAATTGTCTAGCTGCTACTTGATTGAAGTAGGTCTCCCAGCTGTTTATTACTACGTTACGAGAAAGGGGGTTGATTGTCGAATTCGCCAGTAAAGCTCAGTGACATAGGGTGGAAAGAACTTGTCGAAAAAGTGTCACTTGCTTGCCTGAGTTGGATTACGTGACCTTTGGTAGTAGGCCTCAATGCCTCATATACTTCATAAATAAATCGTACGTGATGGTACCTTCCCAGACGTTCTACAGCCCTATGGCCAAACCTTGGACGCAACCTGCCTGATTCACTACGAAACAGGCATTCGATAGTCATTAAGGATAACTAATTCGTTACTTTCATGAACTTTTACGCTGTCTCGGTATTACATGCTTTCATTCGAGAAGTCTGATCTCAACTGCTTGTTCGATGAGTTTCACCTTGGGATTGTCGGAAAAATGGGGGATCAGTGGTTAACATTTATTTTTAGAAGCATAAACGCTCCCATGGGAAAGCTGATGATGTAAATTGTTTTAAAAGAGTGAACCGGGGGTTTCTGAATGTTAATAATTATTGTTAAGAATTGGTAGCAACCTGTAAAATCCTTGTTTATAATTCTAAATACAAAAATGATGTCGGTAGTTTACCCATTAGATTTTATTATTATTTTTATTATTAATTTATTATTATTAAGGGTGTTCCCAAATCAATGATAGATGTTGCAATAATTGTAGACGCGCTTACAAGTTGTAAGATATCCCTCGCAGTTACACTGTTTGTATGTGCATTATTTTTTATTCAAACTACATTACATCTGGAGGTGGACTCATTTTGATAGTACAAAGTTTGTACTGGAATAGAATTTATCTGAGTGTTTACGCGTGCAGTGCATGTAAAAACACAGCATTCGACGAAAATATCAGGGAGCGAAATAAGTTGGTACGGTCTTTGATGGTGAAACATAAAAATTTATTATAAACCAGAAATACACTATTATTCATTCATCAAACTAATTACTATCACGTTCAATGAGCTTTCGACAATATGGCCTCAATCTATGGATTTTGAATCAAAAAATTGATAGACTGCGTTTAATACATCATCTCGAGTGTTAAACTTCCTATGTCTCATACAGTTGTTAAGAGACAATAAAATCTGGTAATCACGTGACGAAATGTTAGTAGTTTAGAAATTTTTTCCCCAATTACTCTTCTGGTATGAGGTCTAGGCTTTGCCCTGCAATAGTAATACTTTTTTCGGTTGATCAAAGAAGTGTGTTTTTGGATTAGTGCTGTTTGTACTCGCTGAAGCTGTTCACAATAGAGCGCAGCAGTAAAAGCTTAACCCATATCCAAAAATAGTGGACAATTCCGGTTGGTGCCCACTAAATTCGTAATAAAATCTTTTTTGAGTGCAAAGAAGCCTTTAGTGTGTGTAGTGGTAGATCAGTCAATGACGACCAATAATACAAATGCTTAGAATTTGAGCACAGCATCCATTCCTTGTGTCAAGCTTGCCAACCAAATGGTAAGACGGCTTAATCATTTGGCAATTCACGTGCTTAATTTCCACGTCTTTCCTAGCTAGTGAAGGTGCAAACAAGTAGTTTGAACGTTTATGTAAACACATTTTAATGACATTTGTCTCCACAGCGTCTTTAATATCTTCATTTGTAATGATATTTGGTCTCCCAAAGCTTGCTCTATCAGCCAAACTTAAATCTCCCGAAAAAAATATCTTGGACCACTTTTGTACTCTTCAATCACTTACAGCATCATCTCCGAATATAGTAGATATACTAAGTGACATAGAAATTACAAAACCAAGAAGGAGTAGGAATTTCTTAATCAAAATCGGCAGATCTGTTGGGCTGACATTAAGTAATAATTGATTAACTTTTGAGATCAAGTGGTAATGTGATGACGTCACATTTGACAGTTGTTATAATTTTTTGCTAACCTTTTCGGTCTATTTTTTGTACGATTTTTGTTCCTTTTCATTGTTGATTAACACTATTTTGGTTGTTGTTCTTTTGTTAACGTGTTTTGTTTGTTAGATCATGTCTAGAGTACGGCAACGGGGAGATTACCGTCAATTAAGCGAATTTGGCAGAGGTCGAATTATTGGTTTGCGCGAAACTGATTTTTTATTTGGGGAAATTGCTAACCGTGTAAATCGAAATCGGTCTACTGTAATACGAGTGTGTCGTGCATGGTTTGAAGATGCCCAAAAACATCGTAAAAGACGAACCGGAGCTTTAAGAAGAACGAATGAGCGTCAATATCGTCACTTAAGACAACTGGCATTTAGAAAACAATTTTCCTCTACTCTGGCAGTTGGTGACTAATGGTTTGGTAAAGAAGATCGCCTTGTAACCCTTAGACCAGTTTATCGCCGAATCCGAAGTTTTGGGTTAACATCATATCGTTAGCAAATTGTGCTTCCTTTGACTGCAGAACATTATCAGCAGCAGTTACAATAGTGCAATGAACGATCTCATTGGAATCTTGAATGGCGTCGTGTTGTCTTTAGTAATGAATCTAGATTTTGTTGAGGAATGCACGACGGAATCTTCGATTTACAGTTGAGAGGCACACACCGCACTGGGGTGCGATTATTTATGGCAGCAGATCTCCTTTGGTGTTTATTCGAGGCAATATGACATCACAACGGTATATTGCGGACGATTTGAATACATACTTACAAGAGCTCGAAGATCCATTATTCCAGCAAAATAATGCACGTCTACATGTAGCAAGGTTTTCCTCGGACTTCTTTGAGCAAGCCTGAATTCATCCTTTGTCCTGGTCTCCAAGATCTCCAAATCTTTCTCCTATTGAACATGTATGGGATATAATGGGTAGAAGGCTGTGAAATTTGTAGCGTCCTCCATTGACTTTTGAGGCCTTGAGACCTGAGGTGCAACTTGCATGGGAAGAAATGCACCAAGACGAGATAAACCACATCATTAAATCAATGCCTCGGGTTGCAAATGAATGCGTAAGTTAGAGAGGGCGCCCCACGCATTATTAACAATTGCTATAAAATTTTGTTTAACTGATAAAGATTTTCCTCCCAAATTTTGATCATTTATTACTGTAATATAGGTGAATATTCTTGCCAAATTTCGTCCAGAAATTCCAACCCCTTCTTGGTATTGCCCCACGCATTATTAACAATTGCTATAAAATTTTGTTTAACTAATAAAGATTTTCCTCCCAAATTTTGATCATTTATTACTGTAACATAGGTGAATATTATTGCCAAATTTCGTCCATAAATTCCAACCCCTTCTTGGTGTTGCAATTTCTATGTCACTGAGTATATTTTTCGCGTCGCCTCAGTGCTTGGATGCCAAGTTTGTACTCATACGGTAAACAACCTCGAATTAAAGTTTTATTAGTGATCATTTTAAATTATTTTAAAATAGGAAATGTATGAACGTATCAAATTAAATACGGATTAATAATATCAGATAACACTATCTAAATAAATGCTATCAATAGAAAGTTTAAAACATTTTCCTGGCAATCTGAATTACAAAAACCGCACGAACTTACTTGGTTACCTGATATATGCATTAAATTTCAGCATTCAATATACAATGTAAAAATTGAACTATACTGTAAGGTAATTATTTTATTTTTTAGGTACTTTTCAAAATATCCGTTTGCCAGAATTATTTAGGTGTTTAATACTAAACGAAATAATTTAAAAGGGGATAGTAGAAAATACAATTTCTCATGATGTGGCATGAAACCAAAGGTACAGACTTTTTCTGAAGGAACGAAATTGATTTTAACGTAATTATCAATTTAATTATTAAGATCTTATGGTCTATTAATTTTTCCGCTTCATTTTGCCATCATGATACTCCAAGTCAAAATTAGAATAATTAATTTTAGTTTGCACACAATGGAACTTTGTTTAGAATATTAAGGAGAATGCCACCTGTGGTTGCCAATACAAAAGTAGAACAAATATTCAAATTACAATAATAGAAAAGAAAATGAATAGTAATTCTAAAAATGGAAAGGTTTGCATTTACAATAAAGGAAATGTAGGTTTATCTTTACATTGTTATTATTAATTATGACCTCCATCCTGAAAAAATTGTAAACCTAGACTAAACTTTCACTGTTAACATAATAGCAAAACATTTTTCAGAAAATTAAATAAATATTTAATCATTATACAGTCTCAACTATTTTAAGGAAGACGCCATCGTTTACCCAATCATAAAAAAGCTGAAACTTGATTATAACTACCCAGAATCATCGTTTTAAATTAAAAAAATACTCTAAAAAGAAAGTAAAGTACTTACCGAACTTTAAAGAAAACATTATCAAATGTGAATTCCCGATTTCTTTGAATCTTTGCACATGTATATTATAGATAAAAATAATTAACACTTATTTTTTTTATGGCAATTGAAGCCATTTAAGGGGTGAAATCACCTCTCAAAATTGGGGTGAAAATTCGTTTTTTGAAAATATTTCGAAAACAAGGGCAGGTAGAAAAAAATTCAATTTACGTTATTCTTTGTTTTTCACCATCTTTACATATTATATATATATATATATATATATATATATATATATATATATATATATATATATATATA
>JAHWXV010511158.1:0-10650 GCA_024586415.1 Phrixothrix hirtus | reverse complement strand
ACCTGAATAATTAATCAGGTGCAATTGCAATAACTCAAAATTGTTAATAAAACAATCACCAAAAATCTGCATTAAAGCTATTTTCTTTTATGGCTCACAGATAAAAAAACTTTAAATAAACTCACTCCTTTTTACCAAACTAATAAGCTCTGTGAGAAATACTCACCTTTTAAATGAATTAATGTTATTTGGAACACTATTAAAACAACTTGTTAGAACCACAGAAACTTTACTAATAAATTGAATTTTATTTTAAAACCCAGGAGAACTGAACTATCATAAAACATCTGTAATGCACCCTTAGTGGAAATTTACAAAAAGTAGTCCAGCCGAGGACAGTAGCTAATACCGTTATACAAGTGCAAAGCATATGAAAATTTTGCATTTCGGACCAATATTTTGTATTTTATGTTCTAAATAAATTGCAAAGATATTTTAAAATAAATCTAAACTTACCAAAACAGTAATGTTACATAAAGTAAAAGGGCTTGAAATGAAATAATATACCGTTGGATTATTTATGGACAGCACGGAAGTCTCTGATAAAATTTGGCATGTTGGTCTTAATTATAAACTAACAGATATACGCACAACAACCTATTTAATTTCCATAATTAAAAAAAGTTTCTAGAAAGTAGAAGTGTTTCTGGGAGTGTTAACAATGGCTACTCAAAACTTCGTAAGGCACGTGTGATTATTCCCCAAGGATCAGTTCATGGGCTCCTATTATATAATATTTTTACACATGACATTCCATCTAATAGTAGTTGTGACTAGGTTACCTTGTAACATTTCAGTCCATTCTGAAAGGTATATGAGGAATAAAGAACTTGTGTTTTACCCGGTGGTAGCTCTTAGTCGTGAAGGGTGGTTCTTCGTGTAGTTTGTATCCGCGTTTCGACGATTCGGGTGGTCGAAGCAACGGTGAAATGGTTTTTTTGCGATGGACGTCGTTTATGATGAATGACGTTGCTCGAACTTCGGTCTCGAAACGAACATCTAGTTACTGTTCGATTCGGTCATCGGTGGAATTGAAAAGATATATTACGACACTAATTTATTGACAAAATAAATAAGTAATTCCAACAGTGTAATTAAATAAACTAATTAATATTCAATAACAATGAAATAATTCAAATATATCTGGAACTCAAAATTAAAATCATCCTAAGTTGTAAATTAAAAATACTAAACCTGCAAACAAAGTAAATATGAATGTTCGCGTTTGTAAATTGTATCGGAGTTCATATAAAGCTCGAGAGGGGCGTGTCGTGAATCTACCCGAAGCTTTGAAGCTGATAGTCTGCGCAAGTTACCCAGGCCCGCTTACTTTCTGTTCACCTGATACTCGTATATGGATGCACGGGATTGCGATATGCTTTGAGGTCTAGACAAACGGGCGTAGCTCCCATGCGACACTCCCGGCGTAGTTGGTGCGAGACCGACGGGGACAAGAGACCGGCGTGTATTCGTGACCAGATATGCTACTCGATAGATGCCGGCCGTCTTTGTTAAAATAGCGTCGTTATTGAATCGCGACCTAGCCACTCATTTACTAACAACAGGCTACCTTGCTTGGGGAAAAGATTTCGGTTCGGCGTCGATGTGCGTCCGCTATTGTTACAACACAACGCACAACGATGTAGGCGATGCTCGTTGTCGTTCACAGTTAGCTACTTAGCATACAGCGTTCTCAATGGTTTTGACTCGCAATTAGGCGGTCCACAGGCGATAAATTCTTAAGGACGTTGCGTCGATCTGGCTGTAAGAATTATTAACAAAATTAGCTTTGCCGATGAGGAAAGCTTTATACGGAATTTGCACTGGGCAACGTCCCGTATAGAGTCTCTATGAAGACTGATTTTCGGTTTGTAAAATTGTCTTATTTATACTTTATTGGTATTCGCGTTCTTCGTTCTGCGAATACCTATTTTGAGTTGCTTTCTTTGTTTACTATCGTAGTGATACGGCTAACAGCTGCATGTGTTGAACTAATTCGATTGCGCAACATGATATAATATTCTTAATTAGTTATTTACTAGTTAATTGATATTTAAATAATCGGAGATCGTTACTTCGGTTACTTGTGATTGATTATCAAAGCAATCTTGAGTAATTTCCGACGATAGCGGATCATATTTACATCAGGTTGCGTAATCTTATTTAATTGTTTTATAGTATTTTTACTGCAGCTTTTAATCAAGAAATCTGTCTGCTATTAATTTTAAACTAAACTTAGACACTCGCGCACAGTACTTCACACTTTCTTGGAGTGTGTGGAGTCCTTAATTCAATGTTCTTAGTTACACTTCAGTATTTATGAATATAGTGAAAATGCGTACAATTTTTAGGAATTCTTTTAGATCGCGTTTCGCGTTATTCTGGCGTTTCTTATAAACGTTACAACCTTTGTATACGATGTTGCAGTGTTAACTCATAACCTAGACCTTCATAAGGCAAGGCAATGATTGCAGTTTGCGTACAGTTCCATTAATAAGTGGAATATTAAACCAATTGCATCTAAAATACGGGCAAAAGGTTTTACTCTGTAAAGAGTTGCTAATATCGACAGTATAGTTGTTCAACAGCACCGGATTACTTCACTTACTTGAGATACGCCAGTTATGTACCTTGACTTTTATATTGGGGTGAAATTAGTATGGTCAGTATACATAAACGAAAAACCCAGAGAAGCTCCTACTAGACTAAGTGTAAGTATATTCTCATAAACAAGAAATCTTCTCTTAAAATACAACGTGGTCGTTTACTATACAGAAGTGTATTTAGACCAATAATTATTTATGCCAATGTAATACTGGGTTTAACATCCCGAACAAACAAAAGAATTAACGATGTTGTGCATAGTATGTAATGTTGTTCCATGGTTCGTTAGGAATAATCAACTCATGAGAACTGTTGGAGATGACCATAAAATAACTTAATAAGAAGTGTGTCAAGAATTATTTTCAAAATCTGGACAACTATTCTGTTGCAGTAGTTTATAGCTTAGGTAAACGACGAAAAAGTTCACGTGTCAAAACAAAGCTTACTTTCCTCACGATTAGAAAATCCTTCACACAGTGGGAGTCAATAGAGTGACGTCAATTAGTAATTAATAGCTAGGTTATGGCTGAAGCCTGTGTGCTATTAACAAGTTAAAAATTATGAGTGAATATTGTGTAGAGCAAAACTTGCTGAAGAGAAATAATATAATATTAAAAAAATATAGCTTCAATATTATTTCTTATTTCCGGTAACTTAATTTATAAATTTATTCTGTGTAAATTTATAGTAAAATCAAACTCGTTTTCTATGGATTTCATAAATTAGAACTACAAGATGGACAATATATAGCTGATTGACTTAAATTTGCCGCCAGATCAAAAATACGCATTTCGGGAACTTGAAATTCAGAGGTTATGTGAAGCACACGTGATAAATTAATAATGAAGAGTTACAGGATCCAACAGGATGTTTCAACCGGCACGCGACGTGCGTTGAGTGTCAAGCTGAACTGGCAATAACGTATGCGGCAAATAAAAATCACGAATGTGGAGTAGAGCGAGGTGTGGTCCATCGATACTGCGAGGCTAACTACCGTTAAGTCACGACAAAATCGGTAAAAGGTGCGCGCCACTGTACTCAAATCGATATTGCTACTAGGTAATGTTCTCGGAACACCCTGTATGTATGTCAAGATGTTAGTGACCTATATTAGGAGTGGAGACAGGAAAATACTAAGATTCTTTTGATATGCCCTGTATATTAAAATTAATGTTAATAATTCATGAGTCTTGAGTATAATTTAGTTTACTGAAGGTGAACTATATAAAGGCAGGTATTAGAATTGACCACCCCATACATATTAAAAATCGGGCTACCTGAATTTTAAGTTATTCTGCAAGATTTATATTTACTTAGAAACAAATTCTTTATAACTTTTCTTTTATTGACAAATTTAGTTAAAATCAAAGGTGACGGATCCCCTTCTTTTATATGGATAAAATACGCGGAGAGCACTTACTATTTTTGTGTTTCTGGCGTTGATGAACTTACGAGGAAAGCCGTCCTTTATGTTCTAATTACATCAAGGCCCTTCTCGGGTAGAATTGTACGGAACAGTACCTGTTTGAATCTTGCCAAATTTCGAATTCCAAATTATTTCTGGAAACCCAACTTCGACATCATTGGGCTAGTAGTTTAATAAACTTTGACAAAGACAGTTTCAAAATTTAAAAATTAAAGACACAAGGCACTATTCAAAATAACCTTTACTATTCGCGAACAGTATCCCTTAAAACTTAATAACTAACTAACTTTTTATTTCCCCCTCGGAGAATCCTAAAATTGCATATTTCCTGACCTTGATATTGGCGTCAAATATCTCTGAGCGTTTTGTAATTATCTTGTTGCACAATTAAATTTTAAACAAGGTTCTCGCATTCTCATATACATTACTCATTTGTGTATTTGCCTATGTGATTTTCACACGTTCCATTCGGGTCACCTTGGGGCGTGCATTACTGGCACGTCAACGCTGAGCTCACCGGCTATGAGGACATAAAACAATAAAATTCTTTTTTATATCATGAATTTTGACTATGTATTTTTGCAAAGAATAATTTTATATATTATACGAGGTGAATCTAAATAATTTTCTATTTTATTCTATGTATCCCTTAGGAAAATGATTTCTTACCGAGTTTAAATGAAATCGTACTCTAATTAAATTTAGTAAATACGTAATGTATCTATATGTATAGTCGTGCATAGTTATTAAATTATTATCAATTAAAGTCTTACAAAACATGAGACATGAGGCATAATTTTGATAAGAATAAACGCAAGGGCTGACATGAGACATAATTTTGCTAGGGATAAACTGACCAGTGTTAACACTAGCTGCAATCGTAGTATTCGTACAGCGAACAATATTAAACAAATTCAGGAAAGTGTAGCGGAAAATCCCGATTTCTTAACCAGGCGCCGCCGTTCCCGAGATCTGGGAATTTAGCGAGCATCATTACGGACAATAGTGAAGAAGATTTACATTTAAAAGCTTACGAGATTCTGTCAACGGACCAATTGTACCCTAGGGATCACCAACAATGTCGACAGTATAGTACCACTATCTTGCAAATCCTTACCGGACACAAACATTTTTGTGGATAATTGTTAATGAGTGATGAATTTCATTGAATAGCTCTGTTAATAAACAGAACTGCTGTATTCATGAACGACCCTTACAATCTCGTCGCATCATGTGTGGTGTGGTGTTTGGTTTGACGGTGTTTTAGGGCCCTATGTTTTTGAGGATGCTGCAGAAGGGGCACTGACGGTCACTGCACAGTGCTATCGTAACATGATACTAAACCTTTTAGCTCCTGAAATCGAAGCGCTACAATTCCAAGAAACGTGCTTCCAACAGGATGGGGATACATACACACATCCTGAGAAACACCGGGCATGTTATACGTGTTGTTTCCCAGACAGCTAATTCCGCACTTTGATGATATTTGTTGTCCGCCATGGTCCCCCAATTTGATTACCCCTTGATTTACCTTTAGGAATACCCTAAGGACAATGTGTATGCTAACCCGAACACAATACAATAAGTGAAAGAAAATATACCCACTGCCATCCCAAGAATACCCCTTGAAACGTACCATGGAGTGATGGGAAATGTCATTCATCGCACTCGAGCGTTTAGAGTAGCCTGAGACGAACGTTTAGCAGATATTATATTCCGTATCTAATTTCTGGCATTAATTATGTGATTGAGTACATTATTATTGCCGTGTTTTGTTTGAGTACCAAACTATTTACAATTCGATATATCTAAAGATTGTACTTACATAGAATCCACTCGATCTTATGGCATCGAAAAAGGTGTTTTTATTCTAACTTCAAATTCGAAACCAAATTAGAACTACTGTATGTTTTCGCATTGAACAGTATTTTTCGAATCAATGCTGTTTAGGGAATGTTCTATGTATTTATTGGCAACTAACGACCACCCCTTCCAAACTAGCTTTGCTGCATTTATCATAAAATTTGCAAATTAAGACTGTAAAAATATTATCACTAATTTAGTAGTTGCTACTTTGATGGTAGCTAGAACCGATTAAAACACAGGTAATGGTAATCAGATACTTAGAATACTTTCTTTGGTTTTAAATTAGATACTTTGATATGTAAATAGATTAATTATGCACGTGACCGATTTAACGTGGGATAAAAAAATGTGCATTATGACTCATTAAGTGTACTGGTCACTATAATTTAAAAATAAAAGTTAAAGATATAGTGTCGATCTGAGATCAAAATAAAACGCTGGGATTGAATTACTTATTTACGGGTATCTATCTTATTCCGAATAGATATTTTGATATTTATTTAATTTACTTTGTAATTTTAATGTTATTTTATTACGTACTCATGACACAAAAGTACATTTTATAATAAAATTAACAAAAAAATCCAAAATTTTGTTGGTCCCAGAGCGGAGACAAACAGACATTGCCAAAATCTAAATTGGGTTTAAGCCCTAGGGAGGCTTATAATTTTTCAGGCGAGGTTTGCGACTGACTAGAAAAGCGGGAGGTATGGATGCTCAATAACCATAGTTGTTGGTAATAACATAGAAAAGAATCTAGAATAAATAAATCGTCGAAAATAGGTAAGAGGGCACCACTAGCTTTATTAGTAAGTAACTATCGTAGCCAAGAAATCTAGAAACTCTAGGACAGCAATGATTATAATAGTGTAGAATTGCTACAGAACAAATCGGGATGTATGATTAAATAATGGTGTTGTTGAACAGAATCCTTTGTAGAGCTGATTACGTCACTGAATTATATAATTTCGGCTTTCATATTTACATGAGCGTTGAACATATCTTTTTGAGATCGTAGATGTACTTGGACCAGGGCTGTGTTGTCTCAGGGAGCAGCCTGGGTCCTGTATTTGATGGAAAACACAATTAATTTATAACGGGGTAAAAGGCGTTTTGCGCCCCTAAGGGTGCATACGATGTTATTTTCCTGAATTAGCGGGATTGCACCGATAGTCAGAGGAGAATAGGGGGGTTTCACGTTAGCTATTAGACAGGGATAGTGCTATTTTCAGGAACATCTTACAGTTTTCACACCTGGAAAAAGTAATCAAGGGCACCACTTTGTTAGAGGTCGTTTGGTTTGATGTTAGAGGAAAGGAGGAGCAAAGACGCCTTTTCCGAAACCTATAATTCAAAAATAGCAACGTTGATCGAGACTGCATGCCACTGAGATACTCTTCGATCAGGTCAATGGTAGGCTTAAAGCTAATGCAGATACTTACTTATTCTATTTGTAACAATTTGCTGAAAACAAAAATGGCGACTTAAAAATATGAAAAAATAAAATCTGAACTGAATAAATCGTTATAATGAATAAAGAGGTAACATAAAATACAAGTTATTGTAATTAAGTTACCTCAATTAATTTGAAGCTAAATAAAATGATCATTTGAACATTTGTGTAGCTAAGAACTAACTTCAGGGACCCCTGGATAATTACGTTTCTACGTAATTAAATATTATGATACACTTAGCCTAAAAGTTACTTATTTAAAATTAATTTTACTCAGAATTCGTAACAATATTTTCAATATATTTATATTTCAACGTCTAGTCTTAACTTGACCGAAGTATCATCTCCCAGAGTTTTATGAAATAAAGGTAGCTTTTGTTTGATCACTGTATGATAGTAAATTTATATCAAAAACATTACTTACTTATTGATTAAAGACGGGAGTTTCTAAATGGAGCAGGAAATGAGCGGCATCGACGCCCTAAGTTCCAGTTGATATCATACGGGATTTGCACGTCAGGAAACGTCCCTAACTATATGTAGGACACGATTTGACAGAATGAGATTGATCCCCAATTACGATCCGGCGGAAGGCGTTAAGCGACGAATTATCATAAATTCGTTACCTTAATGACGCTCAAACAAACGGGATAGCTTTTCATCTTCTAAACTTCCTATTTGGAACTGGAGCGAGGGTTCTTTTTAAGTGGTTGTGCACTTACAGGGAAAACGAGAGCGCTTATTACTCAAACGGTGTCTAGTTTAACATTGCCTATCGAAACATTTTTTGTAGTTGAGGTGAGGTGAAGCGGAGCAAAGTGACGCTAGCTATTTTTTGAAGATTAAGCCTGTCTAAAAATTTGCTGATTAACTAGTTTTTATCATATTTTGTTACTTTGTATATGAATTGAATTTGATTTGATAACAAAAAAAGATTTAAATAATCATTTTGGCTGGCATTAATCGTAGTTAGAAATATCTGATTTTATCTCATTATTAATACACAATTGCCAAAGTATGTTCAAATATGCGCGCATTTTTAAGGGTGTGTACTGATATACAGGGTGTCTCTAACAATTTATACCGTGATTATTTAAAATATAGGAAGCGCTTACAAATTGTCAAGCATCGACGGTATATTCATAAATTTAGCTAATTGACAATCAATTAATAATAAATAATATGTAAAAAAGGGGCACCAAAATATCTCTTAATAACAAATTGTTACAGCCTAAAGGGTGACCACCGAAAACCCCTTGAGGTATGTAAGTTGTAATAAAAATTAATAAAATCTTATTTCGCGTGAGATTTTTACGTGCTTGTTAACCTAAAATTTTTAATTCTTTAATTAAATAAACGCTAAGTCATATCCTTTTTTTTAAATACTTAGGAATTCGTATCAAGAGAACAGCTCATGTTTTGCTAATTGTTTAAAAAAATTAAATGCAAATTGAATCGATAACACTACAGATAAGTTGATTTGATTTCAAAATTTAATGTGACTGAAGGCCAAGGTAACAATTTGTTTTAGGTGATATGAAGCGAGCCTTTGTGATAAGACAAATAACATGAACTAAGAAATTTTAAGTTAAAGTAAATGAATATCATAAAAAAATTGAACACAAATTAGCTAGTTTTAAAATATTAAATTATTGGATAACTGGAAACTCCACTTCTACATAGAATCTCAAATTGAATCCCCAGCATGGCAATTCCTCCGAATGGAACGTTTTTTTAATCAATAAAGATATTCCCAGCAGACAATAATCTTTTTAAGTTATTCTAGAAATTCCCCTATCTTATTAGGCCTTGTTATTAGCGGAATATAGCAGCAGATCTGTGCGGTAGCCGAAAGGCTGGCCACCATTGAATGCCTCCAGGTGCTTCTTCCAATGCCAAGCATTACAAGAGACAAAAAACCTAAAAGAGCATATTTACCCTATTTTTTATTAGGGAAGAAACCATTTACAGTTCTAGCTAAAGGACCAAGTCCAACATTTGAAATAAAAATCATCTTTAATTATTAATATATAATACTGATTACCTAAAATAAGTATGGGAGTTAAATTAGAGAATATTTGAAAAAGTAAGGGCTTACCAAAAACATAACGACCGCAAACAATAAACACAGAGAATTTTTACTTTCACAATTGAAAGTTCTTTTCTATCGCCAAGCGCAATTCTTCGACTTCGGGATTTTATTAACCACGCAACTATCGAAAACGAGGCGTGATATCCCGAGTACTGCCGATGTCGTAAAAATTACAGTATAGATGATGTCATTGTCGAGGAATGTTAACCGGAAGTCAAATAACTCTTCCATTTGTCAAAATATATTTTAAAATTCATTAAATTTATAAATAAAAATGACCTTTAATAAAACTACGTAATTTATATTATTGAATTTTAACAAGAATTAATTTAAATTGAAAATACTTAAAATGATTTTAGAGTTACTGAAATTAAAAATAAGGTTTCTTGTTATTATAAGATGCACAAAGAGTCGATTGAACTTAAATTGAAATCATTGGACAGTGATCTCTGTAACTAAATGCATGATAAAAATTACAACGATTCACAAACCCATACAAGATGCGTTTGAAAGTCAATAAATTACAGTTGATCTAAATATTTATTAACTAAATTTGATATATAGATATAAACTTTATATATGGAATGCGGCGAATAAAAAGGCCTTTACAGCACAATAAAACGCGAATAGTGGTCATAATCGAATAGTATCCTAATTTCTGCATTGGATACATTATGTTTCACGTGATTACTCTTTCGCAAACATTGGATCATCCTTCTTCCGAAATATCAAATCGATAGTACGATATGCATATACTTTTACGGCTAAGTTTGTTTTATGGATTACTACTTTTACTTTAGTCCTTTTGAAATAAAATTACGCAATATCAAAATTTTGAATTTTGCTCTTTTGTGACTTCTTGAAAACTAAACACAACATGCAGGAGACTTATTGATTCAAACGGAACACCTGTTCTTTTTTGAGCTTGATTAAATTATGCTGATAGTGTAGTCGGTTCTAGAATGGTAGCTATAGACCTACCAGCCTACATTATACACTGATAGGTGTTAGCGCAGAAGTTTGAGGTCTGGCGATAGTGAAAATATTTTCAGTACTTCTTGTAGGTTTCATACTTAATTATAAATTTTTTGTTATTATTTTTTGATTATTAAATAAATATTAATTAATTTAAATTTTATTCCTAGATTAATAATAAAATTTAATAATTGATTAATAAATAATTTTTTATTTTAAACGTTAATTTTTTTA
>JAHWXV010511125.1:0-12579 GCA_024586415.1 Phrixothrix hirtus | reverse complement strand
CTTAAACTATTAAATAAAATGAAAAAAGTATGACAATAGCCACATTAGTAAAAACCATTTTTGATATGCGAAGTTCTCTTATTTTCCATAGTGCACCGGCCCGATGACGCACAATAACACCACCTGGGAAATATGAAGGAAGGTGGGATAGTTTTGGGATAGTCCTCGAGGAAGAAATATAACAAGTACCCAGAAATGTCAATTTTTATAATTGCTTAATATTTAAAAGAAATCTAATGTGGCTATCCATGTCCCTTTACCAAAATTCGAATTGAACATCTTTTGAGAGCTTTAGAAGAACATAAACAAGAAACATGAAGTGTCTACGAGCCAATTTTAAGAAAAGTTTAACCTGATTATAAAATTACTAAATATGAAATTTGGTTTTTAAATTATTATCAGTTTTTAGGGTAGTGCATACCACTGATAATTTTAAGAAGAATGTGAAAAGTAAATTTCATGTTTCCGGAATTTTATTTAAAATCCTGGCAGTACTTAACCTTATCATAAAAATACTACATATAAAATTTGGTTTTGAAATTCTTAATAGTTTGAGGCAGAGCGCACACACACACAAGTTGAGCAGAGACATACGTTTTCTAGAAATGGTTATTTTAGACTTATGGGACTTTAAACGGTATAAATTTGTTTGTTTTTCTGCATGGGTGTAATGTTTTGCCATACTGCGAATGGTAAAGTAAAAACCAACAGATCTGCTATCGCTTAAGGAAAACAAAAGATCGTATACCTGCTAAGGCTCCACCACGGCTAATTGAAGCACGACAAAGTATATTTACAGGATCTTTAATACCTTACGTAGATAAATTAGATAATAAAATGATTAATACGTTCGCTGGAAACTTCTTTCCCTCACCTCTAAGCTGTAAGGAAAATGTTACCATCAAGTAACGTAGTAAAACTGAAATAAAAGGTTTCGCTAACAAAAGTTATAATTTAATGAATGCTACCTTGTATTTATAAATACCGAAACACAAATATGAATTGTAAAGGATTACTAGTATGCATTAAATATAAAAATGCAAATTAATAGATGTATTGGAACTAAAGCAGTCATCAGGTGAGGTATAAATTGCGTTAAATATAAATTAAATAAACTTCAATAGAAACAATAAAACTCCCTTCAAAGATATATGGTACCAGATAAAAAAAATCCGTAAGTATTAAAGAATAATTTGCAATTAAAGGAACTAGATTAAATATCAAACGTAATAAATCAATCTTCCGAAATACTAGAATTTTCATAAATTTTTATTTATCGATATATTTTTGTGTTTCTGAAACGCAAGTAAAATGTATTATATATCTTACAGTTTAAAAATAACATTTCTTAAAATTTGAATAAATAGTTCATCATAAAGCATAGCTTAATTATAAAACAATATAATTAACATTATAGTTAAGTTTTAATATTAAACTGATAACAAAGTAAGACAAATTAATGCTTAGAGAGCATAACTGGTAAAATTTATACGTATAAATACTTTAAATAGTTTAGCTAATATTATCAACAGATATTGAGAACAAATTTCTGATGTAAATGTTAAGGTTTTATATAAAATATATGTAATAATAAATAATGAATTACGAATTCTATGGTGTAACCGTCATTAGTGACGAAACATATCGAATTCCTACATCTGGGTACATTGCAGAATAATTTTGCTGACAATCGTGAACTAAGATTGTGGAATCCAAAGAAACAGCTTATTTTCCTTTTATTATCTGCTAACAGTAAAATTAACGTAGATACAGTCTAATATATTTTTGCACAGAAATTTTGTATATTAACGGCCCATAGTAGATAATACTAGCTATATTTTCTTTGGGTTTTTAATGACTAACTCAATACATTTCAACGGTCACACAATTTACACTGTTATTTTATTACACCAACACCAACTCACCTTTCTGCGAATTCCTGTACCTACACGATTTTATGTATTAGCTGATTTCAAACATCCTACGCCATCTATTACCATAGAATCACTACCAGGTAAACATTTAGTATTAAAGTGTAAGGACATACTAAATTAATATTGCAAACTCTAGAAATGAATTAGGAAAATGTGTTTAATATCAAATTAAGGGTTTTGGCTTTAGAACTAACGTAAAAAATAATAAATGGATAGAACTAAGCTACTAGTGCTGCGATTATCCTATTAATTATATTCAGTTCACATTGTAAAAATCAATAACTGGTAATTACTCGAGTATACAATTTAAATTTTACAATTCTAAATTCACCCTAAAGCATTTTGTTTAACGGCAAATTGATGCCACTGGGTGTTGAAATAGCATATGAATGTTTAATTTTATCTTAAAACATATTTTTACTTTTTTAGGTAATATTATCTTTACAAGCAAATGTAACATTAATTCGGAACAAAACTGACATAAACTCAAGAATAGCCAAAATAATAAATTGTTCACTAAAATGAAACGCTTCGTAGCGGACATTAGTATGTAAAGGTGCAGTGTGATTGCCACACATTTTACACCTCCTGCCTTTTGATTCCCTTTTATTACTATGTGGATGTACTTTATTTTCCTACGGCCTTCAAGCACACTAGATTCTGAAAATGAATGCTGCATCCTCGTTTACCTGGGATGTGTCCCAAATTCGTTTAGAAGCGGTAATGTACATTGCCGGTTAAATTATAAGAGAGAAATATCATACCCTAGTTCTTAGTAGAGAAGCCATACATTAGTGCAAAAAATATCAACAGCGCATGTAAATTAAGGCTAATACCACTTCTTCATACGCATTTGAGTACAATAATTTGAAACAAATTAATGCCAGTAATTAACTCCTTCTTTTGATATTATATTCATCGATTGTAAGTAGAACCTTGACCGTTATCCTTTTCTGATCGAAGATATCTCGATGCATTTTTTAAAGGAGTAAATGGAACATTATTTGTTAAACTTGTTACTACTGGGTTGTCATTCTAACGTACAACTAAAATTTCCTCCTTTGTCTTCTTTTCTATTGTACCCCTATCTAATCTAGAAAACTTACATTTTTCTTGAAGACCCATATCCTTATGTACTTAATTTTCACGTAAAGTACCTGTGCTGCTAAATCTTTATCTATATAATTCTTGAAATAGCTCTATTGAGGTAAATAAGATATCAACGCGTAATTTGGGTGGTAGAACTAGTGAGCATTCTTCGATCAAACCAAGTACAGCACTGTTACTTTATCTATACTTGGTTACAGAAAGGTCCATTGATCTTCAGCAACATAGTTCGGCGTAATAGAGAAAACCATTAGGATTTTAAAGACACCATAATTTCAAACCAAATATAACTAGTTTTCCCCGTATATGTTTTTACGCTGTAATGACCATTGTAAAATATAGTACTTTTATAGACACTACGTGATTCAGAAATCGATAATTGCTTGAAAGCCATATTTAAATGCACCAATATTAGACACATGTCATATAAATTGGCAATTTTATTCATTTTTAAATTATTAGCTAAAGGCAAATAACCTAATGCTACCTCAAAGCGATCGTGTTTGATGACATGCGAAATTATTGAAGAAATGAAGTCATGGATAGATTAACCGAATATACTTTTTGATGATAAAGTATAATAACCTGAATAAAGTATTTTACTAAAAATCACGCAACATTCGTTGCATGCATAAAAAATTGTTTGGGTGGCGATTAGTTCTATTATATTCATTGAGATAGAAATTGCAACACCAAGAAAGAGCAGGAATTTCTTAATCAAAGTTGGTAGATCTGTTGGGCTGACATTAAGTAATAATTTTTTAACTTTTAAGATCAAGTTGTAATGTGATAACGTCATATTTGACAGTTGTTATAATTTTTTGCTAACTGTCTCGGTCTGTGTGTTTCGTACGATTTGTTGTTATTTTTCATTATTAATTAACATTATTTTGGCTGTTGTTCTTTTGTTAACGTGTTTTGTTTGTTTGATCATGCCTTGAGTACGGCAACGCGGATGCTACCGCCAATTAAAAGGTCACATTAATTGGTTAGCGCGAAGCTGGTTTTTTATTGGGGAAATTGCTAACCGTGTAAATTGAAATCGGTCTACTATAATGCAAGTGTATCGTGCATGGTTTAAAAATTGCCAGAACATCGTAAAAGAGGGACCAGGGCTTCAAGAATAACATATGAGCGTCAAAATGTTCGTTTAGATTGTTTAGATTTTGTTTAGGAATGCACGACGCGACGGCCGTACAAGAGTCAGAAGAGACAGGGTGAACGACGGAATCTTAGATTTATAGTTTAGAGGCACGTACACCGCACTGTGGGTGTTATGGTTTGGTGTGCGATTATTTATGGCAACAGGTCTCCCTTGATGTCCATTCGAGGCAATATGACATCATAACGGTATATTGCGGAGTTGATTGGAACACATCTTCTATCACACTTACAAGAGCTCGAAGATTCATTATTCCTGCAAGATAATGCACGACCGCATATAGCAAGGTTTTCCTTGAACCTTTTTGAACAGGGTCAGATTCACTTTTTGCCCTGGCCTCCAAGATCTCCAGATCTTTCTCCCATTGAACATGCATGGGACATAATGTTGTGAAGGTTGCGAAATTTACAACGTTCTTCTTTGACTTTGGAGGCGTTGAGGCATGAGGTGCAACTTGCATTGGAGGCAATATCCTAAGACGAGACAAACCACCTTATTCAATCAATGCCTCGGCGTGTAAATGAATGTGTAAATCGGAGAGGCCGCACCACATATTATTAACAATTATTATAAAATTTGTTTAACTAATAAATATTTTCCTCCCAAATTTTGTTCACTTATTACCATAACATGGGTGAATAATATTCCTATCAAATTTTATCTGGAAATTCCAATCCCTTATTGGTGTTGCAATTTCTGTGTCACTGAGCATATGTAATTAGAAGGGTACACTTCAAATGCATTAAGCGGTTGGTAAGACTGCTTTACAAAATCAATAAATGTGGGACCACAGGTTGATTGGAACTCAAGAATAATAAATTTGTATCTGCACTAGTCCATCTTTGCTCTTTCGATTCTAAAGGTAGTTGGTAATTAGTTTTATATTCATCGGACTTGCTGTTTTCACACTGGCTGAGTAAAATTCTACTGAGAAGGTGATCTAGGTTTGACGTATCTTTGTCATCAAATAAATCTGAATCTTCATCAGTATAGACAGAATTAACCTCATCTGGCGACGATACTACGTTATGCAGCATTTACTGTCTCTGATATATAAAACATTATTTCTTTGAAGACGTTTATTCCATCTGTTCTAATATAGAAACTAATTTTTTAAAAAACTCGAAATTTTCATCTTATAAGCATTCTTGAACTCCTGTCATTATGTCATCGTCGCTATCAAATTTGGTTCTTCAAATGCTTTCTTTTAGCTTCGGAAATAAATAAAAATGACTAGGGGCTAGATCGGGTGAGTGTGGTGACTGAGTCACGATTTCAAAATTACGTTCAAAGAAACTAGACGAAGTTGGAGACCAATCTTTAACAAAGTTGGTCGGTGTTGACTATGTGGGAAATCATTTAGTACTTGTCTATAACAACTAAGAGGTTTATAATCTCTATCTATGGTGACCAAACATAAATCAGGATTATAATCCCTTTGCCACCTTGCCGACCTAAAACTTTTCTTATTTTTCGCATCATAAGTTAATTGAATATTATTAATCTCTATCCATTCCTGCACATCATTGATAGACCTTCTGTTGAAGGTTGCCGACATTCATCAAAAAAAGGAAAAAATTAATTTATTCACTATTTTTTAATATCTCTATGACAAACTGAAACTGTCGGTCACATATATATATATATATCAATGTAGATAATATATTACCATAAACAGAGCTATTAAATGCTTCAGAAATGGACATTACTATCGAGTGGGAGCTCAAGATGATAGCAATTCCAAAACTCGTTATTTTATAAATAATATTTACACAATTATGAATAAATCAGGACTAACAGGAATTCGTCAATATATTGTTGATTATCGGTGTTGGCAGTGTGAGTAATTAAAAATAAATTACTGTATTTGCCTATTAAAACTTACGGAATCCAACGTTTTAGGGTGGTCGGCAATCAAACTGTATCGACTTGATATTGATACTAAGCCGGAGGGACTAAGTTCCTTAGTTCGGACAATTGAATGTACTGTATCGATAGATTATTACCTGAAAAGATCTCAATATACTTTACTTTATTTATTTACTTTTAAATATGTGGGTCTCTCCAAAACTTTTATTTAATTTACGACTTATACCTGATAAGTAACAAAGTTTGGATTACAAACATTTATTTGTCTTCGAATTCAAAACACATATAAATATAAAAAAACGCAAAATAAATTCTTACATCTACAAAACAGAAATACAACTTTACTACAACTACAGTTATCTTTACCAAATTCGATGACCTGCTAGACTAGATCCCTTTAAATATTTAAATTTGCCCAAGCGGTATTTGTTAGACCTTTTCTAAAAGCATCTAGCTGCAGGTATAAATTTTGTTATGAATAAAATTTATAATAATTTTAACTTTAAATATAAAACGTTAAGGTTTATTTAAAAAACTTCCTTTTTAAAAAAACTGTTTAGTTTTAAAACTTCAAAGGATTTTCACTTACGCTGTAATATTTTGATTGTTGTTATTATCATAAGATTGGATGATAATTTATCTTCTGTCTGTTTATTTCCATTCCAACAGAATTGGATTTTACGATTTTGTTTCCATGCCAATTTATATACTAGTTGGTAAACTTTAAATCTTCTACCTTTTTCGAGAGAAGCGCTTTGTTACACGAAAGCTTCCGTTTTATAAAATAATATTAAATTTTATAAATTTTCTGACGGCGACCCGAACACCTTAATTTGCTGCTGTTATCGATCAGAGCTGTTATAATTTTCAAACATTTAGATATTTACGTGAGCAGTGATCTCTTTGAGATTTTACATGTTCACCATCAAATGATCTACTTGCGACTTTGTCCGGGAGTAGCTTCAATGTATCACAACGGAACTACGTGAGTAAGATGATTTTTGTTTGTAACTTACGGCTTTTATAACTTTTTAGGATCCCTTCCTGCTCTGGATTGACCAATGAAAATCACTTAAAATTTAAAAAAACAGCGTGCGTGCCTTGTTGGAAAACCGTTTGAAGTTCCGTAAGATAATTGCGTCCTTTCGTAACGTTCTGAAGTTTTACAGCAATAAAGTATATGATATCATAGTTTTCTGAAGCTTTCTTGCTTTATAGGTTTACTGCTACAAGACCTTTCCATGTTAAAGTATGTACAATTTGAAATTTGTCCCTTCGATTTTTAAATTTTTGCACTTTGAATTATATATCCAAACTCGCGTTTTTTTTTATAACGGCGCACTTTTTACATTTCACTAAATTGTTATTTTATGGTCTGAGAACTACTACGGTTTTAACTTAGAAATACAGTTAGGTAATTTCTACTTAAAGTAATATTTTACAAATTTTAAATATGCGATAGCTTATTTCAATTTTCTAATGTGAGAACTGAGTAATTTTTACACATGTTAATTACGAGGGTCTAACAATATATAACTATGTGGTAATAATATCGAGGTATAATATAACACGTCAGCTCCTCTATCCAAAATTAATTTTTGTTTTTTCTAAAAAAACTTCGTTGTGTTTAAAATAAAATTGTAGACAGCGTGGCAATTTCATATACCACTGGGGTTGAAAAAATCATTATAAATTGTAGCTATTACTATTTGTTCCCTATTTTGATGACAAAATATTCCTAATGCCATAAGATTTAGATTATGGTTTTTAACAAGTTTAATTATGGGCAAGGTAAATAAATAACAAAATATTAGATATATTATAACTGACGTTTTTCATATACATCTAACAATCTTCAACACTAAGCGAATATTACTGCTTTGACAGTTATCTTAATAGTATGAGTTTATTTCAGTCTTACAATAGCATTATCCTCAGTCATATTGTTTGATTGCGAATATCCAAAATGAACCCAGTTACTTGATAAAATCACTGTAAATCGTCCTTTAACGGGACTATAGACATGTATGTATAGTGCACCTGACCCATTTGCCATTCGCTAAAAATAATAAATTATATGTTAGAGATTTGACAATAGGTTTAAATATATTTGAAATGTCGGTTTTTTAGTCCAAATGTAGTCTAAAGGTCATATATTTTAAAAACCATTTGGTTTAAATATATATAATATTCATGCTTTTTAACGAGAATACTTAGCGCTGGCCTTGTATTTATATGCATGGCCCGAATAATGCCCGATAGAATCAGTCGTATGTAAATTATATAATTAGTGCCACCAGGAGCTTCGTACTGACGGCATGCCCATCTTTTAAAATTTTTATTATCAATTTAAAATAAAGTTCATTAAATGAATCTATACTATAATAATATACTTTAATAGGGCACTCACACTGAACACCTAAACTAGTGTACACTGCCACCGTGTTACGATTTCCGTTCCATTATATAGGATGACTTAAAATACACCTACAAATTTGGACCATAAATGCGGGGGTAGTTCTAAATCAGCGGAAATAGTTGTTTTCAAAACATTCATTGCTGTTTCCTGAAAAAGCCCTTGACACAATGCTAAAGGATTGTTTGAGAAGCCCTGCAATAACTGAATAACTAAAACGCAACATATACATAAATCGGATATATTCATTTATTTATGCCATCACGTTAGTTTACGAACTTTGTCTCTATGCTGGATTTTCAGGACCTTTTGTGTTCTATCGAACACTATAGAACTAGTATAAATGTTTTTCGTTATTGAAGTTTATTAATTTTCATTTTTGTGTGTTTATTAATTCAATTGCGCTTAGTTTTAAGTCGAATACTAGATTTAAATCCGTGATTTTTATTTATGGGGTTATATGAAAGAATTAGTTTATGTAGTGCCTATAAATATCCATGACAATTAACATTACGAATACGTGATCCTGCAGCAACAATTATTCATTTTATTTCTATTGCAAGATGAAAAAGTTAAGGCAAATATTTTTTGAGTCTGAAATGTAATACATGGAATAAATGCAGCTCAATTGTTTTGATTTTCTGTTTATAAAAGCTATATTCGGTATAATTTAAAGTTGTACACTTAATGATAAAATAATGTATTGTAACAATGCAATGTCCTATAAATGTTTATACAAATTTTAAAGATAAAAATAGTTCAAAAAGTATTTTGTGAAAATTATATTACTAATAAAATTTTGGATACGGTCCTTAATGTAACTTAACGTGTTTAAATTAAGTATTCAATTTTTGTCTGTGAAAACTACGGTTAAATAAAAACGTAGGTCATTGTGTATTGGTATAGGTTACTGTTGCATAAAACAAATAAATACTACTGCAGTAATTTGCTATTAAAACAACATTTAGTTCCTCTGCGACATGTAGGTGAAATTGAATTGTGTCCAGTCGTATTTCGTTGGTATACGCATTTTCGGGTGATTTTGGAACAGTTGACATATATTAGTTTTTCCAAATTATATGATTTTGTTGTTCTACTGCGGAAATAGCAGAACACATCCAAGTGCGTGATTCTTCTCCACGACAACACACACCCATACACAGTAATATGCATACAAACTTTGCCCTAGACGATTTTATTAGTGCTTTTCGAACATTTATTCAACAATTTCGACCTCGTAGCGAGTGATTCTCGTCTATTTCCAACTCGATGGCATTAAAATGCAAGGTTCCTTCTTACAATAAAGCAAAATTAGGCGGAAATTGTATCAAAAACCGTTAACATATGTAGCTTTTATGTATAATACATATAATTTTTCTTTATTTTTACTTGCTTAAATGTCTAACTGGTAGTTGATTTTAGATTAGGGGGACAACTAATTGCTTTTTAGTTCCTTTTTGATAACAGTTCCTGGAATTGCCGGCGGGGTTTTTCCTCATTCCAAAGCGATGGGTCATCGGGGTGTGACACTAATGACTTTGTTGACGTGAGGACAACTAATGGGTTTTATTGTCCCTGACGTGTCGCAATAATCCAATATGGCGCGAACTAAGATACACGGTAAACGTCACTCCTCAATACAAGGTGACGCGGTCTGAGATACATGGTAAACGTCTCTTATTTTGTAAATGTTAAATATATTTAACTCGAATAAATTTATTTAGTTTACAATAAATTTTACATGAATAATTCAATGTACTTTTAAACTCGCTCTTCCTGTGTTAATATTTTGCTCGAATAAATTTATTTAGGTTGCAATAAATTTCGCATAATTAAACGTATTACTTTAATTTGCGGCAGTGTCATAAAATATTGCTCCTTCTGTAGTAATATTACACTCGGTTAATTGTGTTTAGTGTACAATAAAGCTTTCATAATTAAATATATTTTAATCTCGCGTTTTCTGCATGTAAGCTTATTGCTTTTTGGAATTTTTTACACTAATAATGTTCTGAATTTCCTATAAAATGTTTGAATAGACCAAAGCCCTGCTCTTATAATCTAAGACAGAGAGCGGAATATGTATATTTTCTTACCATTAGAAATTATATATGTAATGTGGATCTCGAATGTAATCCATTATTTCTACGTAAGCATTGCAAAGTAAAAAGGTGTAACAGTGAGTGCAGCTTTCGAAGATGAGTAGAGCAGTCAAAGTTTCCAAGAAGGCCTACAAAGTAAATATACACCAGGTATACCGCTAAAAGCATTTTAAGAAATTATTTTTAATATTTATACATTTTTATTAAATTTACAGAAAGCTACACCGAACACCTTAACTTCATCGCCTGCTTGGACAACAATTGATGAAGACCTCCGTGTTTTCAAACAGGTAGTGGTGCCCTACTACGATGTTACACTGAACCATCCGGTGAGTGCCTCCATCAAGAGCAATGTGCAAAGCAGGTGTAACTCTAAAATGTTGTTGCAAGAAATGGCCATGCCTCTGAATAGATCCGGTTTCAAGTATTTGCATATGAGGCTAGACCCCTATGAAAATTTCGCGCCATGTGTGAGAATATTAAGAAAGCTTACCGATCAAGGTATAAAGTTTTCGGAGCAATCTTTTTATGAGCTTCTCTACATGTTACCTGAAATCATGAATCTAAATGTAGAAGAAGAAACTATGCTTGAGGAGTATTGTGGTGTCGCAAATAATAACACTTTAAAGTTCACAGCAAAAGAGGACAGTTGTTTCAAATTATGGATGACGTTAAGAAATGTATTGAAAATGCGGGACTTCCTATTACAGAAAGTGCAGTGTTTAAGCAAATGCCAACACAGCTACAAAGACTTTATAAACACAATTGTGGATGAAATCACCAAGCAGGACATAGAGGATGGTGAACATAAGGCTCAAATAGTGTAGGAAGTGTTAAATAATGACTTTATACTAGATTTACTCATGTGCCAGTTAGTGTATAAATTTAATGATCTTGTAATTAACGAAATAAATGCAGAACTAAATAACGATGGCAGATATTTATTTAGCGTAATGAAATAAACTGTAAATAAATATACTTTATTTTTACTCGAATGTTTTAATAATAATATCATTTCCTTTCTTCTTACAGATAAATGTGTATTTAGGTTTCAAGTAGACTTCTTAAAATTTAAGACATTATTAAATATAGTTGTGGAATCACAATTACTTCATTACGTATCTGACTTTTGCGAGGTATTGGGTGTCAGTTTTAGCATCCATTCACGGCTCTTGTGGGTGGATCAACGGCCTGTGGCAAATCGTATTTTGTATCAGAGTTTTTGAAATATATAGATAAAGTTTGTGATATTAAATTACAGAAAATTGTATGGCACTATGACCAGTGGCAGACTTTGTACAAAACATTGGGTGAGAACATCCAATTTCAGCAAAGTCTGCCTAACTTGAAAAATTTTGACGGCACTGCACCTAGTCTAATCATAATCGACGATCTAATGAGAGAAACAAACGACGGAGTAGTTGATATATTCATCAAAGGATATCATCAGCGTAATCTAAGTATATTTTTTTCTAAAAAATAAATTGGTTGTGCAGAAAAATATGCCCAATAATTTAGCAATAAAAATAAATTAGTTATGCATAAAATATGTGTAATAATTTAACAATAAAATAAATTAGTTATGCAAAATATGAGAAATATTTTCGCAATAAAAACGAAATTTGATATAATTACCTTGATACGCACGAAGTCATTTATAAATCTCTCAAGAGCAAGCATGGCAGCATCTTCTCCACGATTACTTCGCATACATAGTTAAATGGTTCACAAACTCTGCGTCATCTGTGAAGATGCCATAAAGATAGAGACTTACAATTTTGCTTACGGTTGCAGTCATTTTTTCTAGATGTCATTTCAACCAGACGCAGTAATTAAATAACTATCTCTTATCCAGCCCCATTATATAATATATACACTACTAGTGACCACGTGATATACAAGTTTTACAGTGTATAAAATCTGGATTCGACTCAATGTTAACTAGTATTTATCATTTTTAAGAAATTCCCTAATTTCCTTTTAATATTT
>JAHWXV010511112.1:0-12614 GCA_024586415.1 Phrixothrix hirtus | reverse complement strand
TATATATATATATATATATATATATATATATATATATATATATATATATATCATAAAAGAAACCATATATAAGTATATACAGAGCGTAGCTAAACAAATATATACGAAAGAGAAATAAATATTTACATGTCAAGGTGAGACCGTGACAGGAGGTTTTTCATGCCTAATTCATGTGTTACAATATTTCTCACCCGCTCTTTTAAAATTCTCGCGGAATTGGCAATTTTAGATCCCGGTCTTTTATCACCACATCGTGGATTTTTGCGAATATTTGTGATGTAGTTCCACTTCTAGGGCGTTTCGGCCAGTGTTAACCTTGAACGCTTGTGTGGCATGTTTGAACTCAGCTACTCAACTATTTATGGTTATATATAAAGGAGAAGAATCGCCAACAATATTCTCATTTCTTCAAGAATATCTGCATGTTTTAAACCTTTCATATACAGACACTTAATGACGGTACGTTTCTCAATATTATCCATAGCAAAACAAACAAAAACACTTTCACTTTGCGAAGCTGCTAGCAGCAAACTATTTGGCAGATTGAAGTCAGGCTTTCCATGTGACCATCATAAACCTGAAACTTTAAAATTTCTCACTAATAGTTGGTCTAGTACCGCTACCTATTTGTAGAGCGCCCTCGTATGTTATTTTGGGAACGATAATTGGAACTGTCACCTATCCAAGTTATTGGACACACAAAACACTGCTTACTCCATAGATTTTCTCTGCTAATGGGCTTGAACACATTTTGTCAGGGAAACCACTAAGTACACGTAAATGAGAATCAAAGACATTATTACAGCCGTTTTTGAGAAAATCTCAAAAAACTTAAAAATCTCAAGAATAAGGCGGCACATACGGTCATATAATTTTGGCTAAATTCTTGCTGTCTCATGCACGGAAGCTAGAAAACAAATATAATTTTTTATTTTTATATGATGTTTAGTTTTTGAGATATGTTGTTCACAATTAATATTGAAACATTTCCGCGTGCTCGATTTTCAAAAATTTATTATAGAAACTGTTTCGATCATATAAAAGAGAACGAAGTAGCTAAGAAACATGTTAAGTTTAAAGAAAAATCGTTGTAGCCGGTTTCAAGAAAATCGCGAAAAGCCAAAAATTCGGAAAATATTAAAAAACTACAGAAATAAAGTAATACTTCCTGTTATTCTATTGACTATATGACCAAATTCTTGATTTTGCACACAAAAGTTGTTATGGCCACAAATATAAATTTTTATTTACCTGAGATTTTTAGTTTCATACAGTTTAATACAGAATTAATGGTAAAAGTACTTCCGGTTACTCGATTTATGGAAAATTTTGTGAGACCCAGCCTAGATTATGTGAAAAGTCATTAAATATCTACGCAGCATAGTAAATTTTAAAAAAATGGTCACAGCCAATTTCAGGAAAATCTCAAAAAACCAAAAAATATGAAAAATAAAGTAGCACTCTAGGTTATCCGACTTTGGTGAAATTATTGTAGTCCCTAGCTCGAACGAATACAAATTTAAATATAAAATTTTGTCTCTCTAGGACTTTTAGTTTTCGAGATATTGTATTCAAAGTCACACAAACGCATAGACAACCCACAGTCCAATTTCTATAAACATGAGTTTCGTATTCAGATTACCCGGAAACGTGTATTTCCACTAAAATTTCGACATCGAAAATTTTAGATGAAATCAATACTTTCTCTTTACTTATATTTCATATGCGGCAAAAGAAAGTAAAAACGAATTTAATCAAGACAATTCATAATACGGCGTAAAATTAAGGATTTTATCAAATAAATTTAAAATAAGCCGAAAGTAATTGACAATAAAGTCAACAGAATAATTTTCGTTGAAACATAAAGTTTTAATCGATAGAATCAAAACCATACAACCATACACTGCAGAGAAACTTTTTTCTTAAAATACAAAATATGGTTAAGATCATATGTCGATGATACTTTTGTTGTTTAGCTCTACACACCACTAAAATTATTTCATGATAATTTGTAAAGTATTAGTAAAGACATGTAATCATTGTGGAAATTGAGGCTAAAGTAATCATTCTGTTCATAGATGTCGTTGTTTCTCGCACGCCACATGAACGATTTGGTGGTTCCGTTTGTAGTAAACCCCTTTACACCGATAAATATTTTCAAGTTGCATCGTTCTCAAAAACATTCTATCGTCAATTCTCTTGTATATAAGGTTATTGATAGTGTCGTACCCAATAATCTTTACAAAGAACCAGCTCATTTAACAAAACCTCATCTTAATAAAGGTTATTGTGTTTTCAACATTCGAAAAGCTGTCGATCTACACCTGCATCTTCAAAATAAAACTCATTCAGATATCAAACCATCTTAAAAATGTTGTCTTCCTACCTTACATATACGATGTTCTCGGCTATATAAGAAGTGTTCTGCGTAAAACGGAAAACAATACTTGTAAGCGCGTCTGAAATTCGTGCAACATTTATCCGGAAACACCCGATATAGTATCCATGTAATAATAATAAAATCTAATTGGTGAATTACCAGTATCATTTTTGTACCAAAATCACAAACATAAATTTGTAAATTTTACAACTCCATTTTAACAACAATTATTAAAATTCGAAAATCCCAGGTTACGCGTTGTACAACATAGGAGCATTTTTCTAAATATTACCTCGGCAATTCCCGTGAGAAGGCTTGCAAGTCTAAAAATAAACATTAACCACTCTCGTCTTCCCCCTGCAATGTCAAGGAGAAGACTTTGATTATCAGGTAGTAGATACCTGAAAGTTGAAAAGCTAAGTCGATTTCCGCAGTGCATGGCCAGGTGCTATTTAAGGAAACATTTGAAGAGTTACCCCAGTAATAAAAAAGGGGATCAAATTGGTAGAAATTTGGTCTACTTCCGTTCAGAGCGAATTGTAGATGGGGTCAACTTCAATTACCTGTCGATTCATAATCAAAGGGTTAGGCTCCGACAAGGCTGCACGTGGCGTACGATAAATAAAATATCCTAGGCAGCACGATAGCTATTTTCGATTCCTTCAGGAAGTTGAAGGTCTCCAAGACACCAAGTAAGTGACACATCCATTCTTTAAATTCCATCGATTCCCACCCCCTCGTTAAGTAAACTATACTGGGAGAAATCAGTCGATCACGTATAAATTCGAGACTGGTTAGTTATTATTATAAATAAAAGATTAAAGTTTTAAATTTTTAACTGTTCATGTTATCGAGGTGATTAGGACTAATATTTGTTATTAATTTTAGATTTTGTTTACTTAATAGGTATAGAAAATTATTCTACCCTTTATTCCCTTCCGGGGAGACATATAAATTGTTAATTGTTAATCACATTCTTTTGTTATCATTATACTCAATATTATGTACAGATCTTATTCTTTTATATATGTAAACTCGTACTTTCTTTCAGGTATTACTTAATTTTAAGTGAATAACCTATTTTAGATAGTATGTTCAAATTTAATATGATCGAAGAAGGAGCCCAGTGGCGAACCTGAAAATCACCATATGGTAACTACGTACTGATAGAATTCTCGATCTGAAGGTTAAGAGATCATGTTCTTTATTTCCCCGGTTTCTATAACAGCGTACCTCTTGGCTCTTTTTTCTTCTTATCGTTAAAAACAAAGTGGCGCCCTTAATTACGACTTTTTGCCTAATTGATGTTGAACCCCCAACCTCCACTGCGGTGGCTGGAGTAAACCAGCTAATTCATGGAAATTAACATCCTTGACAACCTCAGGGGCGCAAGGTCTTTCTCGTGCCGCTATATACTAAATGTAGAATTGACCAGCTTCTTAATTTCCCCCAAGGATATCATTGACACATTAATTTCCGTAGACGTTTTTAGAATCCCTTGCTCTCGTGGTTTAGTTTACATTGGTGAAACTGGGTGTTCCACCTATAATTGATGTTGATGAAGTCAATACTCGATTAAAACTTTTTATGTAGACCCCGTTCTATTCAGCGATCCGACGTATCCTTTTTCTTAGTTTTCCGTTGAATGTAGTTTATCGCTAGATAAATTTTGTATTCGTAAATGTCAAAAACAATCTTACTGTTTTGCGTTATTTGCTATGAGAGTCCACAGGCAAGGCTACTATGCATCAATTTTACATTAACTAGTACAGGATAGTCGCCTTTTTTGCCGCATAGTGAAAATGCTACGTGAAACTTTTCTATGAAATTCTCTAGTTTATCAATGTAATCACGTAAATATTAGATCATTTTCTCATAAGACATATTAAAGGACCCTTTCCCAGGTATCTTCTAAAAACGGAATGTTTAAAGACCTTTAGAACTTCAAATATGTTAATTTGACTAGTTTTGTTTTTAGAATGGGAAAGTTTACAAGAAAAACTGAAATCTATATACCCAAAGGTCTGATGCGTTTCAGAAAGAATTATAGCCGCACGTAGTACGTAATTTAAAACATTTATGAATTGAAAACTTTATTGGCATCAAAAAATATTACATTAATATATTTTCATTTAAAACCGTCAAGTTTAAAGTAAATAACAGAGGGTTTTACGAGAATTGTGTAAAACCTTAACGATGTCGGATTTATACATTGTCAATTAAGTGTTTATTGTAAAGTGTTTTCATAATTTTTATTCCTAAAAACAATGTTTTTGGAAGAAATCTTAAAACATATTGTCTACTTACATGGTGCAAAAAGTAATAAAAATCAATTAAATGTTCCTTTCTAGCTGGATATTATTTATGACGGAAACAAAACTAAAGAAAAATGTATAATTCTAAAAATAATTTATTGGTATTATCGTGTGTTGAAACGGCGGTTTTAATGGATTATTAAAACAATTGCACAAAGATAAAGTATGATTAGATGTGAAATTTATAGAGTCGTATATTATCTTACGTTTTCTAAAAACCGAAAACTACGGTGATTATTTTTATTGCTGACAATTATAAACATTTTATTGCTTTTGTCTACTAATAATCAGACATTCGTTTAAATATTATTTATTGTAGGTCGACCTTAAATGTATGTTTTCATGTATAATCTTCCTTAACGTTAAAGTGAATTTCGTTAGTGTAATCATCATCCAAAATACGAGATGTGGTAATTAAATAACGAAACTGATCAGTTGCCTTGAATTCAGTAATATTTCTTAGCAACGGTAACTACGTAATTGTTGTGTATGAAGCTCCAGTGGTCAGCAGTTACAACTTTAGAATTGTTATTCTAACTAGTGACTGGCTTATTATGGCATACAGGGTATCCTGCTTATAAGGTACATTACTCTAACAGTAGACACATCTTAAATATACACAACAAAACCGTTTATAAACTGTGTATCTAAATTGCACAATTTTCGAAATACGCGCAATTAAAGTTTTGGGCTCCTCCCTGCTTTTTAATTTTTAGGCACTGGCCGAAACTGAACGAACGCATACGATTTCAGAGAACCACCGATGAATAATTCTCAATCGATTATTATAAATACTGGATATGTTACTTACCGTTTAAAATACTTCCTTAAAATTTTTAGTGATCTGTTAATTCTGCAAATTTATAATTTCTTTAAAATAAAGATTTTGGTTAATGTGTTAATGTGTATACATTTGTATTATTGAATTTAAAATATTTTTAAATAACTTTCACTTTTACAAAACCACTTTAACGCGGCCTTAAATTGTTTTTGATAAAATCTTCACATATAAATATCTACAATCACTTCTGTTGTATATAATTTAAATTTTATGAAAGTAGTTAAAAATATAAATGAATAACATCATAAAATTTAACGTAATTTGTATGCAGTTTAACATATCTACATATAAATTATTGTGTATTAAACTTTTGTAAACTTCAGATTCCTATCAAATACGTTTTATAATAATTAATCCATAAATATCTTATAGTTAATGAGCAATAGTATTAGTAAATTCAAATTTGTATACTTTTAAATGAATACCTTGAATTACATTATATTAAAATAGGTGGATGCCTTGACTATAAAAAGTACATTAATAGTAAGTGTAAACCGACACTGTAAACAAAAAAAAGCAGTATTTATGTTTGTAATTACGTTTCATTGTAAAGTACATACAGGCTTATAACCATAAAATATTTTCACGCGAATATTTCCAAAAAATTTTTAAAAATTACATTAAATTGTTTTACAGATTTGCGTTCACAAAAGGCTGGGCTACACGTGTCTTCAATAATGCTTCTTATATTCCGGACACCCTGTATATGCATTAGCGTTTTATTGCTTCGCTAAAAATTATATTGGATTCAAAAATTGAACAATGATGATATAAAGGTTTTAGTAAAAATTCGCATAAATGTTACCGAAACTTATTGTACATTTAAATAAGTTATAAGAAAATTTTAAACCCCAAGCACGTGTTTTTAAGTGACAGAGCATGTTTACTGCTCGCAGAGAAGTTGAAGGTTATGTAAAGCCAGGAAGCCCAATGTTTGTAACAAATAATCAAAATGTTCAAAGAAGCCAGACATTGTTAAAGTAGAAAAACTTTTGAGCATAACAATGATTACTGAGGTATCAAATGTTAATAGGAATGTTTCCAGACAAAATTTACGCAATAATTGGTTCAAAACTGTTCCCAAGAGTTTAACTCTGACAGGGCCGCTGCGTTTTGTGACGTTTGGTTCCAATTATTATTAATTACGAGATCCAAGTCCAAATTAATATAACTAAATTTATCGATACACGTAATTAATTAAACAAAGCAATTGGTAAAACGTTATATATGTCAAAAATAAGTTGATTTGATGGAATTAGTAAAATTAATAATACGTATTAAAATATAAAAGCATTATATATATAGTTAATTCAAATGTAAATGAAAAATAAGAAATAAGTGTAAATAAAATAGGTAATTTATTAGTAGCAAATCGCTAATGGTGAAGGACAAAAAGATGAATATATTAAATAGGAACGTAGAATAGAATGAAATGTGTTATTTAAATAAGAAACTGTAGGATCAAATTAGATATGTAAAATAATTTAGGTATAAATAAGTCTGTAATGCCCACCAAAATGAAACAACACTCACACGTAGAGGGCGGTACATAGCTTAAATTCAAATAAAATGCAACATGATAAAATCCTCATAAACAAAAATTCTAACTAATTAGATATGGAGTTAGTATAAAAGCTATAACTAAGGAAGAATGTTTTTAGTTCTTAGACCTACTTGATATCCTCTAGGTATTTATTTTATAAATATTTTATCACGACCGTATTTTGAGACACTTTTGGATGCTGTCTACTTGGACGTCTTTGAGCGTTCAGCATAGACTAGAATCCTTCGAACCTCAGTATAGCCCTCTAACGAGTTAGCCTCTTTTGTGGGTCTCGGCTGCAAATATTGTTACTATAATGTACTACAATGTACTACAACTCCACTTACAGCCAGAGTACCTCGAAAAGACTGCATTTGAAATAGTCGGATGTTTTTCGTTGTTTATCCATAGCAAACAGTGCGACAAGGTTCTTGGATGTTTTTCAGCTATCTTCTTCATTCTAAAGCCTACGATATTAAGTTATTTAATGGCAATTCTAATTAAAACCAATCTACCTTACATCGAGTACAAGTATCGCCTTATATCCTGTCTATCCAATACTGTATGGAAATATTTCACAAGCAAATAAACATATGCAAGTTGAAGGCCACAAACCAATATCGAATTCTTCGTAATATAGAGGGGAAATGTTGTACATATGATGATTGTGAATATGTGTAGAAAAGTACGCTATTTTATTGCGATGGGTAATGATATATATGTTGAGTAACTACCGTAGAACCTGTCTACTTATACAAGTAGCAGTGTAAAATAAATACAGAGATAATGATATACACTTACGCTCGAAGATATCCATATAGAGACATCGAATCCGCCCCTTAATACTGCTATTGGTGACTCAGTCGAGCCAATCCGAGTTCACGCCAAAATCTCTGGTTGAGAAAAAAAGTCGCTTGGCCAATTGGACTAAAAATTAGTTCGAGGCAACTGTAGTCTACCCTGACCTGAATTAATAAAGGTAAAAGATTAAAGTATTTAATATAAAGCAAATCGGCAACCAATAGGTCTCAGCAGTTTGAAACTGTGGCATTTTGGGCAAAATTAAACGAAATTCATGTTACTCGAATTCTGTTATTACATGTGATAAAACATGTATCTTCTAATACGATCCAATAACTAAACAACAAACCGTACTACACTATCCCAAAGTAAAAAGGTCCGAATGAGCCATTTAAAATTTAAAGCAAAACCTAATGTTTTTTTATGTTCTATATTCTACTTGTTCAATTGTTTCCTGAAAGCGGGACAATCGACTGCCACTATTTTACAGAATGTTTAAAAGATTGAGACAATGAGTCCGGAAGAAGAGACCTGAATTGTGGGAAAATAAATGGATGTTGCATCAATATAACGCACACTGTTATCACCAAAGGCGCATGTAACGGCATATAAATGCACAAGGAAATTGTTTTAAAGGGAAAGTCGTGTAGTTACATCTTTTTTTAATACAATTTTGTAGTCTTGCTATTTAATAGTTATACTTCATATATTCTAATAAACACCATAAATATTTTAGTTATTCGTGATTTTTATATGGATGTGGTTTTCATTTTAGAAATGCTTCAATCGCCTGTTTATTATTTACGATATTTATTAGTTTAAAGAACTACATTATCTGTATTGCGTAAAATCATTCATATTTGTTTAAAATAATTAAAAAGGCTGATTTACATATTATTACCACAGGAAATATTGGGAGCTACCAAATCGGGAAAGGTCAGTGTCATCTGTCGTCATTTACGATTTATATCGGTTCTGTCATTCCCTAAAAATGGTGCCCTCACATAGCGGAAATTGTACAACAGTCACTTTTTCGCAATGAAGAGACCTTTGGAACTTTATGTTTGCTGTAGCATGAATTACATTTTCTTATAAAAAAAAATGCTGTGAAAACATGTATCTTGAACAATTTTTTTAAAATCCTTATTTGTGTCTACAAGATTTAATATAAATTCATATTTATATATACTTTAAAAGGGCTGATTAAACCGTCTTTCACATAATTTTTTAATTTAACAATTGATTTACTTATAACTTTCTCAGGTATAATCACTTTAATGCTTCGAATGCCGAAAGCTTTACCCAGGTGAATTTTTCATTGGTAAGAGAATTTGTAACACCAAAAGGCCGTTTCTATTCAAATATTCTAAGTAACAATCGTCTTGGGGCAATCTAGTTATAGATGGTACTGAATGCCGTTAGTTCTCTGTCCACGTTTATCAGTGGCAACCTTCACCCTAATTATATTTGTTTTGTTAGAACCATAAGTGCTTAAGATCCGACAAAGAGAAATTGTTATTGTGACAAATTTTAAGTTTTCCCAAAAAATTACCTAACCTAACCTAACCTAACCTAACCTAACCTAACCTAACCTAACCTAAATTATAAAATTTGTCATTTTTTTGTTTGAAACATAATGAAATACCAATTAATTTATGCCATGATCTATTTGATTTTAATCAATGATTACTTGTATGTTGTCGAATACGCGCGTAAACCAGTTTGTGGAGGTTTGTAATTAACATCGGGCTATTCTCGTGTTTCTAATAGAACGCCCTGTTCCTTAGTGTAAACCAATTTGTCGCAAGTTAAGTATGCGCTGGTTGTCTGTCAATATTTTAAACTTAAATGCTAGCTATTTAATTTTTAAAAGTTAGACAATAAGTTGTGCAGTGAAAGTGAATTATATTTAAGGTACGTTACTCTAATTTGTACACAAACTGTTACCACCTGGTATCAGCTGGCGATCCCAGCTCGTTTTAGTCAAATTTGTGTTGAATACCAGAGCTTAGTGTGTTTTTTATTGCCGATAAATGGTCGATTTCTGGCAATAGTGCCGCTAAATCTGATTCATTAACTTAACCCTGCGTTTTAATTACGATGGAGAAATTTTGTAGATTGCGTTTGTGTTGATATTTTAAGATCAATTTATAATGGAACAAAATTTCATAATTTCAACCATCCTCTATTAATTTATTAATATACATAAACACAAATGTTTCTGAATGTAAAGTTAAATTAATTTTTCATTCATTTTTCGAAAAACTGGATTGTGGTTACTGCCACTTGACACAGAAGGGACATAGTTTCAGTATTAACACAAAGTATTAAGTACCAATATTAAATATTCTAGGTTTTCATTAATTCAGTGGTAGAGCATTGGCGCCTAAAACTAAAAACCCGGGATCGAACCCCAGCCGAGGAATGAATTTTAAAAATATTTAAAAATACATTAAAAATCTTTATATTAGCAATAACATACACTTATACGATATATTAATTATACAGAACCAAATCCTTCGAAGTTTATTTAATTAATAATGAATTAAATACGTTATTATAGTTCATATATTAGATTTTAAGAAAATTTGAACGTAATCGACAGCTATAAATGCATTGAAATTACATTATTGAACCTTCCTTATATTTACGTTTCAAAAGTGTGTGTCAAACCTGTAGATCGTTAAAAATAATTTGAGCGAATTGTGGGGACCTAATTTATTCCCGTGCTTTAGTCAGTCTTATAATGAAAAATTGCAAGTCCAGTTTAACACCAATAAATTTCTATAAGATTTACATAATTTCCTTCGTGTGTTACAAAATTAATAGGTAATTAATTCTATATTTTAGCATGAGCGATTGATTTAAACATTTTTACAGAAAAATTATTAATTAGTGCGTTGTATTTTATAGCACCCGCTCACAGTCATAATTTATAATACAATTAAAGCGCATTTATATCGATTGCAACAATGCTAAAGATTACTATAAAATTAGCTGCAAACAAGATATATTTGCATTATTTATTGAAGCTCGATATTAAATGTGGGAATATTGAATGATATATAAAAATATCTGTAAAATATCATATAAAGATACAGATTAATTATTTAAAAAACTATTTATTTATTTGGATTTATTAGATCTCAGTGTAATCTGCACTTCCCGATAAACCAATTTATGTAAGGTCCACTTTAAATGTCCCTGCAGTAATAAAATCTGTTAACAGAGATGCGTGAGGTAAATTCCAGTGGCGTGCCATTTTAAACTCATATAAAGAATTTCCATTAGGTTTTTACAATTTATACAGGGTGGCGTGGAGCCAACTTACATATTTCGAATGGTCATAAATTATATTTAGAAACAGAGAAAAAATAAGTTAATATGTTTATAAATACGACCAAGAATGCCATTTATTTCCCACAGATTATAAGGTTATTTTTAGAAAATACATCGATGCAAACGTTCCAGGAAGTTGTCGTACACGCGCCTTCATAGGTCCTCATCAATATCTTGAGTTCTGGGGTAGTCCTGATACACCTCTGGAATACACGGTCTTTCAGGAACCCCTATAGGGAAAAGTCTGGTACACTAAGTTCGGGCGACCCAGCTGATCAAGCGATATCGCCGAAACGAGAGATAACAGTTCCGAACATCTGACAAACTATAGATATACTGTTTCGCACGGTGTGGGCTGTTGTTCCATCCTGCTGTAAATACAGGTTTGTAGGGTCAATGCCAAGCTATCGTAACTGATGTTTAATAAAGGCTTCCAATATAATAACAACGTTCTGAATTAACTGTTACGGTTTATCCATTGTAATTTTCGAAGAGATAGGAACCTACAATTCCGAAAGCAGTGACTCCACGCCAAACCGTCACTTTGGGAGAATGTAACGGCTTCTCATGCAGTTCTTTAGTATTCACTTGTGTCCAGAATCGCATGTTATGTTTTATTGCGAAGCCAAAAAGATGAAAATGTGCTTCGTCGCCAATGGCAAATTATTCAGAATGTCTGGGTTGTCTCGTAGCAAACCGCTTTAGCAGTTTCTAATGCGTCATACTAAATGGATATCTCATATGATATTTCATAATATAATGGTCTTAACATCATTTCAACTAATGCATTGTAAAAAAAATTTTGGTAATACGCTTTATTTGTTTAATTTGTTTAATTGGCCTTTCTTCTATTTGAAATTCTGATGCTACGAAAAGAATTTCAATTTAGTATTTTATTAAACAATGGCAGTATAATTAACAGAAATCACATCTGAATGTCTATTCAATCTCTAAATCAATTACCCACTTGCACGTCAATGTATATTTAGATAATTTCGAACAGAAGCACTTCATTCGATAATCTCTTATTATCATTATTTCTATATGCGGCATTTTAATAATTACTAGCCTCTATTTATAATAGGAAGTTATTCTACCGCACCTCTGAAACATTTTTACACTATTTGCAAAAGCTATGGTTTATTACTGTACTAAAATCTAAAACGGACTACAGATAAAATTAGTTGTTTAGTTTTACAGAGAACTATTTGCACAATTAATTATTCCAAAGTAATCTTACGACTAATGTTGAACTACAAAATGAGTGATACGCACCTGCCTAATAGTTAGTTTTCCCCAGTGGCGGCTCGTTCTAAAGGGCACAAGGGCACGTGCCCACTTAATAAATTATTCAGTCATTCATCATTCAGTCAGTCTATTATTCTTATTTTACAT
>JAHWXV010511090.1:0-11024 GCA_024586415.1 Phrixothrix hirtus | reverse complement strand
TATTATAAGTTTAACTTAGCGCATATATATATATATATATATATATATATATATATATATATATATATATATATTTAATTCGGAAAAAAATCTGTTAAGTTTTCGCTTCACCTGAGAAGGTTTTTATATATGATTC
Organism: Phrixothrix hirtus; assembly: GCA_024586415.1. Lineage (NCBI taxonomy): Eukaryota > Metazoa > Arthropoda > Insecta > Coleoptera > Phengodidae > Phrixothrix > Phrixothrix hirtus. The sequence goes on along the minus strand of JAHWXV010511090.1, from coordinate 10,888 downwards.
GCCTTTTCATTTTTTTATTACTAAGTTCGGAAAGAAAAAATTAAAGTTTCAACATAAATGATATTAAATACAACATAAATGGTATTAAATATAGAAATGGCTTACATTCATCTCAGTAACGTAGGGAAAGGCGAATAAGAAGTCGTGATGAATTTCTCGAGCTACACTGCAAAAGACGGAGAAATACTTTAACAAAATTTGAAGAATGTTCCAAAATCAGTTAGCCCATATCAACAGTAATTTTATTCCGCAAACTTTTACAGCTAGTTTCGAGGAAACAGAACAGTGAAGATTAAAAAGACGAAAAGGAATGTTTGCTCTGCAATTGACTGTTGAAACTATAATATCGTGTGTTGAAGACGAGCTTATGTCCGAAGACATAATGACAGAGGTTTTTTTACAGTTGAAAATCCTGAGAAATAGTTTGATAATTTTAAGACCCCTAACATATTTCGTATCAATGTTAATGAAAAGTTGAAGAGATATATCATCAGTGAACTTGTATTGGTCCTGACATTCAAAATAAAATTATAAGTACTGGTGACAACTAATTCATAAAGATATCAATTAAAGAACTCAATAAATTAGAGTGCTTTTTAATTATTGGAGGTAAAACATTAGACGTTTCAGCAAAAAAATTTATTATGTTTTAAATATTTGTTAAACGATTTTAAGTCTTTGTTTAGAGAAGATGTACATTTTTACTCAAATTATTACTCATATCACTGCTTGAATTGAGTGCTGAATGAATCCCTATTAGCATATATCATAAAAAGACTGTCTTAGAGTTGTAAAAGAAGTAACCCATCTCATTCAATATACTTCTCATGCAGGCAACTCATTAAAAGATAACATTGACAAGCACAATGGGTCCCAAAATTTAACACCTTGGCTGTTCACAAACTTTTTATTCTCCATTTTATTTTTTTCAAAATTGCTGATTATGCAAGAGCAGTTCAAAATATTTTGCTAAATGCCTCAAAAATGCAATGCAATGGTAATGATTTACGTTAGAAACTATACGTGAATGGTCGCAACACAGCGAAGATTTCAAAAATAATATACTCAGTAACAGAACAATTACTGTCCAGGCTATTTGATTAAATAAAATCAGAACTAATTATTGCAGGCAGACAGGGAGAACCCGAAAACGACGGTCGTTGGAAAATATTGACCAGGTTATTGAAAATGTATAAGAAGAATTAGAAACGTCCTTAATAAGACGTATTATGCAGTTGAGTATCCCAACATCATCTGAGCTGAATAAGCTAGCTTCGCAGAACATGTGATTCCGGGAGAATGGTGCAACGACATACACAGATCGCACGTACTTAATGTAATGAGGGAAATTTTCCCAAATTGTATAATTTTAAAATATGCAAATGTCAATTATATGACAGCTTATCAAATTTGATTGCCCCTGACCATTTTCATTGAGATTATCGTAAACTACAAGTATTCATAACACTGTAAGAATTTGAGCAGATCATTCGAGTTGAAATTGTTGTTATTCCATAAAAAAATCTGCGTAGAAAGAATTCGAATATATCGGCAATATAACGAAGAATCTGATTTAGTTTTAGAGCTTTATGAAGAAACTCTTATTGCATTGAACTATTATTTGCCGCCTTATAGTTTATTTTTTATTATTGGACGTTACAATCCATTGAAGATATTTATAAAGCTTCTTTCGATTATAGTTTCAAGTGTGTAGTGACTCTATGAAGTAAATTGGTGTTTTCAATGATTTCATCAAAGCTTCTTGCAATCACAGAAAAATGAAGCTTTTTGTCGTAATGCCACTAGGGATATATATTATTTTTTACATTTTCGAATCATTTGAAATCAAAAACCTCAAAGAAAATAAAATTGCATGATTTTGACATTGACAATTCATTCGAGTTATCAACGAATGCTTTACGGCAAATGCTATTTAAATTTTATTTACGCAGCGCTATAGTAACGCTTTCGGCAATATGTGATTTTAATTGTTTAATTTTTGTTGTTGCCATAGATTTACTTTGTCTAGGTGGGATTAAATTTCCTCTTCCTCCCTCCAAGACTAAAGTAAAATTTTAATCCCTTGTGATTAAATGTGTCGATTTAGTCTTGGAAACAAGCGTGAAATGTGGCGTTTTAGTCTCAAAAATGCAAAAAATTACTTACGTGACGTCCGCTACGGCAATAAAGTCTTTAAAACAATTAGTAAAGCGAACTTAATAAATTTAAAACAGTCCGGGAATGTATGGAATGTGAAACCCGAATTTAAAAACGATCCGAAAAATCAAAGCCAAGGGGAAATCGCGAGCTAAAAGATTTACAACAAACAGCTTCTGGTACCTACAACGTGGTCCAGGCCACAGAAAATCCAAAACTGCAACGAATAACAAAATTTAATCCGAAAGTAATATAAAAAACAAGCTTAAAGTAAGTGAGATTTTATTAAAATATAAAAATTAACTTAGAAGAAAATTAAAATTTTTTAAACTCTCAACGTAGTTTTATTTTAAAATTGAAGTTCTTTGGCGACCTGAGATTTATCTGCGAGACATAACAGTCATTGAACCACGTATGTTTACATTTGTCTGACCCACATCTCAGATAGTTTTCGAAAAAGCCTTTGTATTCCTTCTTAGATATTATTAGGTAATATTTGTTTGTATAAAATTTTAATTTACATATTGTCATATTGTTTCTCAATATATGCACGTACTTGTGACTTTTATTTAATTATTGGTATCGTATATCAACTGGTGGGGACCTATAAATTAAATAAATTAATAACAAATTTATATTCAATCTTTCAGGTAAAAATATTAGAATTATAAAGCCGTTGCTCTGTAAAACGGGTCTTAATCCCTAGGATAATAAAAAACCTTTAAAAATACCTTGATTACTCAAAACTACAACCAGTCTACGTTTTAATTAAAGGAAATTAATTAAAATCTTTTAGAGTAATTACTCCAGTTGCCAAAGGATAACAAATAGTATTGTAAAAGAATGGGTAAAAGATATGGCGTAGTATATGTATGAAAAAAATATCCTTAGATCTGAACGAGCAGAAAAGAGCAAATAACAATATAGTCAGTTAATAATTGACAATTACTTCGATACAACTCGCGAGTCTCATAACTTGTCCATTCTATTAAATTATTTTTCCATGTATGGATTGGAAAATCCTACGGATTTAAAGAAGTTTGTAACATGCTTAAATACAGTCTAGTTTTATCTCATGAAAATGTAACGGATGAATCTGGATACACAATAAATAAAAACCCGTTGGTTGAAGATCTACACGATAATCGTTAACTGAACAGATAAGTTTACGATTCTGTTAAAACTATTGGTGGGTTTCATGAATTCATTAAATGATGTTATGTGAAAATTTGCTAAAAGTTCATATAGAAATTATTAAAAAGCATTGAATAAAGAAAACAGGAGAAGAAACGAGATTGATAATGGAAAAGGGTCAAAGAAAAAATCGAACGCGAAATATATTATCTGGACACAAAATAATTTAGAGAAAAATACTGCAGAAGTTTTAAGCGTCATAGATAGTGAAATTTTAGAACTAAGAAATAAAATATAAAACAATGTTTTTTTAAATTCCTTTTATGCTTTGTAATAGAGGACATTTACAAATTTTGTTTATGAGTAATAAAACATTTGAATTTTGATAATTTCATAAGTATAAAAATATCAATCTATTATTCTATATTTTTTAATTATTTTCCCTTTGGAAATATTTTAATGTTAAAATTTTGCAGTTCATAAATTTTTGTCAGCCATTAAGTATGTATTTTGGGTGAACGGGAACATTTTTATTTGACCAATATAATTCCTAAATTTACTCTAGATTGGTACTATAGGAAAATATACTTGGAAAATTAAAATTGGGTTAGGGATGGCATGGAAAAGTCAGGGAATTTGAAAACGAATCACTGCTGAGAATCCTATTGTATTTGAAATAGTTTTCTATGTAATCATATAATAAAAATTCTTGATATATTTGTAATCTACGTAGGTTTTTTCAAAGAATGTTGTGAATTGTTCCATAATTAAATCTTCAATTTGAGACAGTTTCATAATTTAAAATGTGAACTACTTTTGTACTGCATTACTTATATTTTTAATTAAATTTCATGTATAGTTGTTTCTCTATTACCTGCCCAGCCAGTTTATCGAAAACATTCTATTAATCCAAGTAAATGCTTTCTAAATTGATTAGCGTTAAAAACAGCTACAGTAAATTATTGTTAGGACTTTGCTTTACGAGTGCTCATATTATGTATATCCATATACTCCGTTTTATAGACATTGGTTGTTATAAAATTGTGTTGTTAGTAATTAGGAGAATATACTTCGAATAAAATATGTTTATCTTGCGCAAAAATTATAAAATTAGGTTATACTAATAAAATGTAAAATTTTGAAATTCATTGGGGTATTTGAACTAGAAATATTTGATTTAACAACATACATACGTTTCTGTTTCCACGGATTACTAGATTACAAGGCTTTGTTTATACAGTCGTTGTATAAAATGCTGCGCAATCAGGTAACGCCTGTTAAAATTTAAATGGGTTAAATGTTGCGCTACATGGATTTATATAGAAATATAGAAACCTATAGGTAACGTTTTTGGTTAAGCTTAAAGTGAAATTTATGTAAACCGTTGATTTTATATACATACTTACATTCATATATATCGTAGTAACATATCTTTATAAATTGCTTAACCACCCCACGCCACTGCCCTCCTTCCCGCCGACCAACGAAAATAATCTTGGCTACGCGCCTGGTAATATTTTAATGATCCGGCACTATAAATATTTATTTAAATTTTTAGGATTCCCCTTCAGATCGTTTTAGTGGTGGTCGTAGTCCAAATGGAGCTGATCAGGCTGCAAACCCACCATCAATTTCAGCTGCTCCAGCAGATTGGGTTCGAAAAGAAAGACTCGGTAAGAAGGGGGAATTCCGTTATTTTTGATTCTGTGTGCATCCCACTGTAATATTTGTATACATTTTGTGCAATTACATTTGTCATCCGCTTGCTTCTTGTACAATATTATTTATATTTAAATAATTTCTTTGTGTATATTATTACTATAAAAATTTGTTAATCTCTTTTATTGTCATTATTTTGATAAATATCAATTTATCTAATCATTACAGAAGGGCACTGTACAAGTGTTTGTAGTTTTTGTGCGTTGTCTTCTCTGTAATAGTACATGGTTATTAAATATTCATTTTATGGCCAATTATAAAAGGTTAGAAAATTAAGTAAGTAAAATTAAAATATCAAAACTACTAAATTTGTTATTGCTCTTATACGTATAAACTAAACTACTGAATGTATTTATTTTGAAAATAAATGTAGACATAAAAGAAAGTAAATTAGCACCGCAGAATGGTAAATTTGTAACAGCACGTTTGCATCCTTAAAACCAGATATAACCATATTTAACATAATTTTTCATAACAATTTACTATAAAAAGTGGTTATTAATTTTAGTAGTTTAGTTTTTAGGTACTATTGTATTTAATGAATAAATTATTCTCTTTGACCACTTTACTAAATTTTTCTAAATACTATTGAGCTATACATATATTATATACATACATTACATATTCAAAATTAATGATAATCTATAGGCCACAAAAATATTTAAAATTACATCAATTATTTTCAAATTTATACTAATCTAATAAAATTGAAATGTTTGTTTTACTTAAATAAAGAATAATATATATGTTGTTGTTCGTTTATGGAAAATGTACCTGTTTCGCTTTTAGCTTGGGTTAAATTACTGCTTTACGTTGCAATGTTTTAAAACAAATATAACTTAAATGTTTATTTTCAAAAATTTGTCAAAACCGTATTAGAACAAATGGAAAACTCAGTTCCGCCCCCTCCACCGCCGCCAATGCCTCAAGTAGAAACTGTATTGCTAAATGATATTCCTAAACCATTATTAAAAAGATCGCCATCTGTTACCTCAATTGCAACTTTGGGAGGAGAAAAAATGCAAGATGAACTAAATTTAGTATTAAGTATGTTTCGTGAAAAGAAAAGAAACTTAGACATCCGACAGACACCAGATATATTCATTAACCAAAAGTCGAATCCCGAAGAAATTCAAAATTGGCTGAAAGCGAAAGAATTTTCTCCTGAAGTATGTTTAAAATTTAAAGGATTATCAGGTTATCAATTACTTAGTCTTTCGCAAACAGAACTAGAAAAAGTTTGCGGTGCTGCTGAAGGAAAACGACTGAATTCTCAAATAAAAATTCAAAAAAGTATTTCTGGGGTATGTTTATCATTTACGTTTTATCTTCACAGTCTAATTTGTATATTTTATTTAGTACCAAACAGTAAGATCGTCAGAGTTGAGGGCAATATTAGCTAAAGTAAGAGAAAAAATTGAAACGCCATCTTAAATCACTTTTGAGACGTTTTAGATACATAAAATGTATTTAGAGTAATTAATTTAGTAATAAATATGACGATTTTGTTATTAGTCCGTGAAAATTATAAAAATATATTTTTAAATCATTACATAATTAATTTGAAAAATAAGATATTAATTATATAAGTTTATAAAACTAGTAACAATAGTCAAACATTTTTGATTAATATAAAATTTTTCTAGTTTACCTTAAAACATTTAAATAAATTCTCCCTAGCATTTATTGGTATTTTCAGGTACTAAGAATTAGTATTAATAATTTATGTGCCCGAATCTCACAAATTTGTAATTTTCAACTTTAATTTTTCTTAAAATATAATTATCTTTAATTACAATATAGATCTCAGAATGAGTATTTATGACCCTTAGTCGTAAATTTTCCGAAACTTAAAAATATTTTGCCAGGTTTTCGATATTTTATATATGAATTATACAATTACTACAACGAAAATGGCATTAGGACATAAATTTCATGCAGCTAAATTAAATGAACAGCAAATGTGGTTATTTAAATACGTTAGGTAGAGTTGCGGTAAAGTGTTGAAAAGATAAATATATTTTTGGATTATAAGTTCTACATATTTAAGGAATGTAGAAGGAAATAACAATAAAAATCTAAAAATCTTCACTTTGTCTTATTATGTACAACACTAGGGTTACAAATAAAACAGTACACACTTAGAAGGTATTAGTACTAACTGTTTTAATAAAATGTACGACCAGCGACCTATAAATTAGATAATGCACTAAAATGAACATGACAGATTTTGACACACAAAGGTATGTTGCATTGTATTAAGGAAGTCAAAACAAAATGCATCAAACGAAGGTTATCCACTATATATACATACTAAAAATAAGATTTAATGTGTTTTTGTCCCATTTTACATTAAAAATGTATTAAAACTTTGATGAAATTAACAATAATTGTTAATTATTTGTATGTAATAGACTGGTAGAATTGTGTAATTTTAAATATTAAGGATAAGCTAGTCAAAAATTATTAAAATTATTAAATTGAATTTTTTTTTATTTCAAAATAAATTATTTAGGAAAAACACGTTTCGCTTGAAGCTAAAGCCTCTTCAGCTTTGGTTATCATTAAATGGCGAGGACCATGTAGACTATTAACAAGAATTTTGCTATTCAAATATGACTTTTCGTTTAATAATTAATTTATTGTTATTACTCTCAAGTTTTAAGCGAAATGTTGTTTTTCATAAATATTGACGATAATTTTTTTTGAAGCAAAAAAAATTCAATTTAGTAATTTCAATAATTTTTGAGTGGCTTATCCCTAATATTTAAAATTTAAAACCTTGAAATAGGCATACAACAACGGGAAAGGGACTGGAATGGCAGTTAATTTGATTTTATTAATAAATAAATACTTGCAATATTTTATTGGAAAAGACAAGTGGTTCAGTATATGTAACTTATTTGTTTCTATGTATTAGCCAAATTGAATACATACTAATTTAACTAACAAATAGATTTTCAAATAAAATTTGTGAGATTAGCACACATAAACAAATATATTTACAGAATATCTTGTTTTCATATAACTTTAATTTGTACAGAAATGCTCAAAAAGCAATAAATAAATTTAAAGAAGTTATTTAGTTTAAATTAAACATTATCCCACATATTTATAATCAAAACGTTGTTTTAATGATATAGAAAAAGTTAGAAAGTTACTGTAATTGTAAATAAGTAATTGTTATGACGTAAATTCCTAAAACGTAACTGATAGAAATGTAAAAAATAGTTATTTGTATCATTAGTACAGAAAAAGACTCTACAAGCATGGATGAGCTTGTAATAAACGAGTACTTGTATAAGAATTTTCAGGACATGTGATGTACGACATTTTTTGTAGCTATATGAATATAAGTTGTTAAATAAATAATACAATATTTGATATTCATTTAAATATGCCGTCGTTCTTAACGTAGTAACCAATAGCTGCTGTTATAAAGAGTTTGTGACGTTTTACTACACACTGGAATATCACGTTTCTGACTTGGTCTGGAAAACGATTACTTTCCTGTTACTAATGCCGACCAGAAAATTAATATTCCAAGATAAAGGAACAAAAACTAAATATATGACTTTACCTAATGTGGACGGTATAGAGGATATCCAGGATACAAGGGCACAATTTAACATATGTGCAATGACCCCTTTGGGATTATGTATCTGTAAATATTTCTATTCTACTTCGAAAAAAATGTTTTACGAATTTTCGCGTGAAAATCTATCATGAATACAAACTTACATCATTTCGTACCATAAAACCGATTTAAAAAGAAATCTTATATATTACTTTGTTTAAAATTTCATTTTTTATTCATGAACTTTATCGAGCGCAAGGTCGCGTCAGCTATTTTAATAAAAATAATAGAAAGGATTTTTTAAATAGCCTAAATTTGCCTTTTTCTTTAAAACTATTGCTTATTAATTATAAATTATTGATGGATTAATAAAAAATGTATTCAATAAATATCTAAAACTGACATTAGTTTTAGTTTTAGCAGGAATATATAAAATTAAATCCTGTTGTATTCATATTAATTTATATGAAAAGATATTTATGACTGCATAAAAATCACGTTAACTTTGTATGAAAGTTATTTATTACTTAGATTTCCAAATATTTTCACAAAATTTAAATTATACACAAACAATTAATTGCAGATATTAACAATATGAAGATATTTCTGAAAAACAATTTAACACTGTTTCCATGCCGCTTAAAGCAGCGTAGAACATTTTAAAAAGTGGAATTTATTTAAAAAATGTTTCCATATTCAATAATACGAGTAAAACTTTGCTAAAAATTGTATCTATTAAGTAAAAGCCTTGTTTTTATTTTAAAGAAATTATGAATTTGCACAAATATGAAATCATTAGAAATTCTAAGAAACAAAATAAAATTGCATTTAAAACAGTAATTTGCATATTGTTACATTTAGGGGTATTTATAATGATCAGCTGAGAATATTCATTAATGGTGCGCTGAAATCACGTGCGTCATACCGAGGAGCCCCAACGTTCATTCAACTTCGGCCATGCACTGAAAGAATATGCATAGCCGGCCAGTCATTTGTTGTTTAATACAGTGGACCATGTTAAAAAGCAGGGACGGGTTCAAAACTTTAATTACAAGTATTCCGGAAAATGTAATCTAGTTGCTTAATTTATAAGCGACTTTTGTCGCGCATATTAAGATGTATCTACTGTTAAAATAATGTACCTTATATGCATCACACCCTGTATGACGTGTCTCACGCAAGTATATCATCAAACTTAAGATGCACATTTCTGTGAAAAGAAAAAATGTTAATAACATTTGTTGTTTAAATGAAGTATAAATTTTAGAAAATAGGATACTACGTAAGAATTTGTTACATTTTCAAGTTGAAAGACTAATGAAAACATTACGGTCGATAACATCAATGACTATTAAAAGTCGTATAAAATTACATTTCATGTTTTCTAAAAAACTAAATACATTGCTCGTGTTTAGATATAAAACATTTATTTGTACGCATGTTCTAAAACCTTATTAAAAGCATTTTTTCTTGTTTGTTGTAATTTTTATTAATTTATTACTTAAGTTTCAAATTTGTTGATTGACAGTGTCAATTGTACATTAAAATTTCATAGTTATTTAGTATTAATTAGCAGAGATGTAGTTCAATAGTTGTTTTAAATGCCAATTTTGATTATGTATTTTCATGTAGAATCATAGAAAAATGCATCTCAGTTTTTCATACACCGTGTAAAAATCGCGTAGGTAATTATCCTGTAAATTTTTTATGTAGAGCACAAAATTATTCCAGCTACAGTATAATATCTGTTCTTTAATAAGTGAAGTTAAGAAAATAAGTTGGTATAGGTAAAATAAGTTATTAGAGAGTAATCAAATGAAATACGCGATTTAAAATTTTTGAGGGTAGTTTGAATTTGGCGGTCATTAATTTTAGTGTATATTGTATCTTCTGTGTGACAAAAGATTATAAGTGTCAAAATTATGCATACAAAGAAAATAGACGACTCGTTTGCACAAAATATCAATCATTACTAGATTTGTGTGATCATTAACGTTTTATTTTGTGAATGATACTTCACCGTAAGTAAGAACCGTTCCTTTTAGAGTGACAACGTTATTGACAACGTTATAGTTTTGCTATCTTGGTAAGATTATTTTTAGGTTACTGTAATAAAAAATTTATTTCGTTATTTTATAGCACAACATACCTCTTACATCAAAGCTGGACGCATTTATTGAAAAAGTCCATTATCGCAGAGGTATTTAGCAGTGGCGGCTCGTTCTAAAGGGCACGTGCCCACTTAATAAATTATTCAGTCATTCATCATTCAGTCAGTCTATTATTCTTATTTTACATAGA
>JAHWXV010510991.1:0-12698 GCA_024586415.1 Phrixothrix hirtus | reverse complement strand
CCATATTTTATCGAAATTATTAATACTAATCAATGAATAACGTCATTTTGTTTAAATTATTTTGTTAATATTTTATTTATTTTTACTTCAAATACATTATTTCTACAACTTATATAAAAATTTGTTGTTTATTTTCACTTCAAATACTTTAGTGGTTTTTTTATATAATCTTTGTAATGTTTATTTTTATAAATAATAGTATTTCATGAGGCGCACATATTTTATGGAGGTATCATAATACACATTTATCAATAAACAGCCATTTGTTTTTATTTTAAGAGCATTGTATGTGTTATACACATAGTATACTTTCCTAATTATTATAGAAGTATTCATCCATATTTACTGTTTACTATATTCCTTTTAACCTCATGATAAAGTTCTATAGAAAATGATAGCTATATAATATGCTTTATAAAGTTACTTGAGTAAGATAGAAACAACATTATTAGAAGGGGGAAAAATAATTACAAGTTTCAGCAACTAAACTGTAACGAAATTAACACGTAACTCTCTAGTTACAGAAACGTAATTACAATGGTAATAAACAAGGAATATAAACATATGTGATATACCCCATTTTAGTGACATATACATTATAGAAACGTTTTAGGATGATTGAAATAGATAGTAACCAAACACCTTGAAGTTAACTTAGGAATTGTTAATACGTATCAATAACTAAAAATGCTGCTTGGGATATAAGAAATCAATTTATACAATGTCAAACTGTTTAACCACTGTTAAAATATGAAATATAAAACCTTCGATTAATTAATAATAAATAAAGTGATAAGAAATCAATCTAAAATATGCAAATAGAAATAAGTTAATTTTAAGGTTGAAATTATATGATTTTTATAATTAATAGTTAATACAATTAGGGCCATCTAGTATTTAAGAATAAAATGAATTATAAACATTAAATAGAAAACTGTAATATTTAAATAAAATTTGAAAAACAAAAGAAACCTGTAAACAAACCAAACATAAAACATAATTCTACACATAGATGGCAACATATTCTACATTGAAATTAAATTAACATTATAAACCTTATTAAACAACTATTTACACTTAAATGATAAGGAAATGCAGTATAAATACAATTGCAAGCAAGAAAATTCAGAACATTCTAGTTCTCAAAGCCTTATCTTTATAATATACCTCTACCCTCCAATTCACAAATATTGTGTTACACCACAAAATACTGTTAGAGGGCAAATCTAAGAACGTTTTTCTGGATCGACACCTCTAACAGAATCTTCTAGACCTAGTGAGATCATCCGGATTGCAATAGGACTTTGTCCCCTGATTCGAATTTTGCTATAAATAGGATCTGAATGTTTGATTTCCATTAGTTATATCCAGAATAATCAGCAAAAATGATATTTGTTTGCAATAGAATGTTTTTCATTGTGAGACACACATACATTGAACCCTTGGAAGTAGTACGAAAAGGCCCCTGAACGTTTTTCAATTTCTCTTTCTGATCTACGATATAGAATTGACTACCTGTGTTATCTAAATATTAATTCAAATTACCATATATCCTTAATCTCCATTAATGAAAATTGCATAACACACACAACAATGCATGACAACATTGCATAGAATACAGTATAGTTTAAGCATGTAGTTATTTGTAAATATACGAAAGAGTTATAAATATGTGTATAAAATGCATGGTTGTTTATTTGAGTGAAGTATACGTCAAACAATGAACCTAGAATTTTCCTATTTATATAGGCAGGAGTAAAATATACAGAACTGATAGTATACATCTACACTTGAAAGTAGCTATACAATACTGTCGAACCTTTGCCTTCTTATTAGCTGTAACAACAAGCAACTTCGAACTCACCCAAAAGCTTCCGTTTGAAAATAAGCCAGCCAAAGGCCAATTGAACTGGAAATTAGTTCAACACAAATGTGTCTTATGCCAACGTTAATTCATAGAGGTTAAAGATTGAGTTATTCTACGCAAAGCAATTAATTAACTGAAAGGTCAGCACAATTTCAGTTTTTTGGAAACACTCTTTCATATTACTGCACAAGATGAATGAATAATTATCAATAACAATATTAAGCATTTATATTATCTCCACTTTGGTTTCATTATTAGCATGATTAAAATTATAATGAGTAGTTATGGTATTCAAATTTTCTAAATCAGTGTTTATTGATATCTTCAGTTTCACTTGGCTTTTAGAAAGTTTCAGTTTAGTTTGTCATATATTTTTGTTCATTTTAGAATGTTGTATTAATGCATGCAATACTTTGCTTCCTATTTTTATTGTTGAAGAACATATAAAACAAAACACATCAGCTTCTTTACAATTTTAAGAATTTGGTGAAGGTTGAGCCCACTGTGAGATTTCATTATTATTCCCATCAAGCTTAGATAACCATTCATTATGAAATTTTGCTATCTATGGCACTCTAGCTACATATAAAGTCATTTACATACAAATACTCACAATTTCAGATCTTCCACTTCACAATATTATTAAATATATTTTACCCATTAACAATTTGAAAAAACACTAACTCAGTATTTCACAGTTGCTTTGTTGCATATGTACATTTGTCATGTACCTATTTTCAGTTGTTCCCCTGCTAACACCAAGCCGAAATATAAATAAGATATTTCTTGGAATCATATTAAAATTTTATATTGTTGTGGGTTAATTTATTGTTAAAAACAAACTTTACGCTTACCTATTTTCAGCCAATAAAGTCGTTGTTTTATAGCCAAAACCAACTTTTATAAATAAATTTTTTATTTTCAGAAACAAATTACGGATGTGGTAAAGGTCACCTCCAATATTTGGAATAACACCTGTACTTTGATATCAATTTCAATGGCAATGAGATTGGCTGAATCTTTCATTAGAGTGACTTAATATTATAAACTTCACTGAACACCGCAGTTCGTTTATTAAATTCCAAGAAAAATTAACATACAATAAATTGAAATTAAAATCTTGGTAATTAAGAATCTTGGACATCCCTTAAAATTATCAAATAACATTGGATTTCCCAATTCTTGCAAGAAAATGGTTTGCTAGTAATTAATTTAGGCTGGTGAGAGGATAAATTCATTTTAAGTTTCTGAATCTCGGCATATTTGTTTGTAATATGCAATATATCTTACTGGCATAAATTCATTTACACGTACCTTTTCGCTTCACTATCCCCTTTCTTAACAACACAACCTTTAAACAGTCTATACAATTGAACATTACTTCAACGTTTTAATTGACTTTGAATTTAACTAAATTTATAACAGTTTAAATGTTGCGATGTCTTTCCTTCGGCTTAAAATAAAATAAAAACAAATTCATATATTGTCAAATTAAATGAAATTCTACTCACCAGCCTCTCATATTTCATTAACTCACTTGGTTTGTTTGTTGTTTTCATTTCTTCCTTTCATTTTGTCTCATGCTATTGATTTTATGTTGTCCTTGAAATATTTGGTTTGTTTCTTTATTTGCTCCGTATTTCTTCTTCCTTAGTATTTATAAATTGAATTAGTTTATTTCTTCTTCTCTATGGGCACTCAAGCTTAAACCTTCCTTCAAGATACTCTTGCTTATGATTTTTTTTATTCATTTATTTCAGTCAATTTTCACAACTTCTAAATTTCACATAGTATTTATAAATTGAATTAGCTTATTTCTTCTTCTGTGTGGGTGCTTAAGCTTAAACCTTCCTCTAAGATATTCTTGCTTATATAATCATTTTTTTGTTCATATCATGAATCAATAAAATTTTTTTACCAGTTATTGTCTTTTATCTCCTTAATTTTTTCAAACACTCCACAATGGAATTTACATCCTATGTGTGAATTTTAAACTTTATGATAAATAAAATTTTACTGTTGACATTTGTTTTAAAACAGCCATTTGGTTCCTTGTCCAAAATTGACTACAATAATATTTACACTGAAACAACAACCTTACTATGTATACCTTGATACACTTTAAATTAACAGAAAGGTTTTACTTGATGTTCTACTATTTATCTTTGTCTGTTCTTTCATAAATTACTATTGTATGAGTGAAACAAAAATACCTTACAACACTTCACTTGATACAGCTTTTAAAATGCACTCGATTACAAAAGATTGAATTTTCATTAGTGATGAATTTTAAATCCGCTAAAATTTATCCTGGAATTAGATATTTAAGAATTTAGTCAAAAATAGCTAAATATTAACAAAAAAGTATAATATAGCTACAGTGTATTTAAAAAGCTAAAAAAGCTGAAATAGCTAGCGAATCTGAATGCTATATTTTCAACAACAGGTAAGTGATCAATTGCTGCACATTCACCTCTGCTGAGTTTTCACAAGGAACAGAAGCCACCTCCTTCTTAGGCATGCTAACTTCTTTATTTACGGCAAGGAGAATAAACTTTGATGTAGTTCATCACACTTCCTATACCATCTCATTGGTAACATCTTTTGTTAATTTATTTTGGCTGGATTTAATTTCTTCCTGTAGTTTAGTCTGACTTCATTTAAATTCTTTGTATAATGCCTTTTGGTTTAATTTAATTTCATCTTGTAGTTTATTTTGATTTGCATCAATCGTTCCCATTTGTTCTTGTATTTTACTGTTTGCATTAATTGATAGCATCTCCTCTTTTAGTTTGTTTGTAATTTCTTCATGCAATTTATTTTGGTTTGAATTTATGGAGATCATTCCCTCTTGCGATTTATTTTGATTGGAATCCATTTTTTCTTGTAATTTAGTTTGATTGGAATTCATTTCTTTTTAATTGAAATCCATCTTGTCCTGTATCTTTTGCAATATTTCCATTAGCGATTCCATATTTTTTTGGCGTTTGTTATTGGCATATAGAAAACAATTAACACTAGCCTCAAATTATTAATAGATCCTGAGTGTAATGAAACTGGCTAATTATTTAAAAGTCTTTATTTATATTCACCAACATTAGGAATATTTATTCACTTATTTACTTAAATATTTATTTCGCAGTACACTAACAATAAACATTTATATTTCTATTTATGTATAACAGCAACTAACAGGACAAAATTCTTAAAAAAAAACTAAAACTAAGGAAATTTAATCTACTACTTATATAGAAGGGAGGAAGTCCAGAACATTAAGGAATAGCAAAGAATAAAATTAATCATGATGTAATAAGAGGTCTGTCTAAGAGAAAACAGAACTGTTTTAAAATAGTAATTCTTAGTGGTGCCATCTATTAACAAAAATAAGCGTCGGTAAGGTAGAACTTTCAGTAAGGTTATGTCAAAAGTTTATACCATTTGCATCATTAAGAGCGGAGAAATTGTGTATAAAGTAACGGTGTGTTTTTAGTATTGCTTGAAAAATAAATTTTGAACAAAAAGCAAATATCAAGTTTTGTTTTAAACTCAGTAAACCATTTACTGAAACGTTTAATTTGATGAAAGAAGTGTATGGTAAGAATTGTTTATTATGTACGAGAGTGTATGAGTGGTATGGACGATTTAAGGATGGCTGTACAGACACAAATGTGAATGAAAGTAATATCAAACTTATGCATGAATGAGCAGAAATCTTCACTGCAATACACTGCATTTTGAAACAGCATTTGCAGCTGAGAAAGATTTGTGCATAATTTATACCACACAAAAGCTAACTGATAATCAAAAACTGCTCCGAATTCAACATTGTAAAGACTCGATTAAAGAGTCAAAAAAGGACGAAAACTTCAAGTATTCTATTGTAACTGATGATGAGACATGGTGTTTTCAATATGATCTAGAGACCAAGAATCAAAGTTCTAAATGGAAGCATCCAAGTGGAGACAAACCAAAAAAAAAGTCGTTTGGAGAAGTCAAAAGTCAAGACAATGTCGATTTGTTTTTATGATTCGGAAGGTATAGTGCACAGAGTTTGTACCAACTGGCCAAACAGTCAATACTGTGGATTATCTAGGTGTTATGAAGCATCTTTTGTCACATATTTGTCATGTGCACCCTCAATATCATGAAAATGGAAGCTGGAGTTTGTTACATGATAATGCACTATCTCATCGTTTGTTACTAATTTTTTAACTAAAAATGGCATTTTAACCATCACCCATTCATCATATTCAGCTGATTTGCCCCCCTGTGACTTCTGTCTCTAAACTACATTTACGGATGAAAGGACAGGATTGCGCTGATATTAAAATCATTCAGGTGTTGACAGCAATCTTGAAGGACATCTCTAAAGATGAACTTAAACACTCATTCAACATGTTAATTGACCGTGCAAAATGTTATATTGAAGCCAAAGGAGACTACTTTGAATAAAATAAATGAATTTTGCCAAAATAATAAGCTTTGTTTTTTTTTAAAAAGTTCCGTTTTGTTCAAGACAGACTTCGTAAATTGCAATGCTGTAACCCTGACTTTATTTATTTAGGTATCCGTTACAATAATGAGTCATCTGTGATTATATTATTTATCTTAGTTATTCTGGAACCTTCTGGAATATTCTATTGAGTTATTATTGTTTCTAATTTTGTTACAATATGATACATCACTTAAAAAGTTTTACTTTTATGAAATTCACCAAAGACAAAAAAATTGTAGTCCCTGCACTTCAGCCTGAGATAGTTTTTATTGTAATTTAAAAATGCGCAGTGTAATTTTTTTTGTTTTTCAAAAGAAATTATAGAAAAATAAGCAGAAAATTAAAAATTTATTTTCAATTTATTAATACACACTATTTACACAAAATAAGATACATCATTTTAAAAATATCTATTTTATTATTGATGTGATGGTACATATCTTTAAAATTTAAGATTAAATCCACCGCCCACTGGTAACTTCCTATTATCCATTGCAGAGGCACTGATATGGAATCCCAAACTGTTGTTACTAACATCTTCCTGTAAATACAAAAAACATACATATTAATGTCAAAACAACATTTAAATCATACAGTTTGTTTAATTTCTGTCACAGTACTAGGCTTTGTAAAATCATGTTTACTAGGCCACGGCGGAAACATCGATGGATCTATAGGCAATGGAAACTCATCAAAATAAGGATGTTTAAATGCATCTTCAGCTGTAATACGTTGTTTAGGATCATAAGTTAATAACTGCTGAAGTAAAGCTTGTCCTTGTACTGGAAGCATATGAAATCTTAAACTTAATTTGGACGTTGGATATTGAGCCAATTTAATTTTTTGTGATGCTCGGATTTTATTAAAACCCGGCCAAGTGAGCTCTGTTGGAGTACCAAGAATCTAAAAATAATATTTTATGTTAAATGCTAGTATCTACAGTTGTTACTATAAATTACCTTAAATATTTTATTAAGTTGATCAATTTCCGATTTTCCTTGAAAAATGGCATTCATATGAGCAAGTTCTCCAAAGATGCATCCAACAGACCATACATCTACATGAGTAGAGTATTGTTTCGTAAAAAGAAGAAGTTCCGGAGCCCTATACCACAGGGTAACTACGATAGGTGTATAAGCTTTAAGTGGCGAACCATATTCTCTTGCCAAACCAAAATCACCAACTTTTAAAATTCCCTTTTGAGATAAAAGAAGATTTGATGTTTTTAAATCTCTGTGTAATATCCAGTTGTCATGAAGATACGCAACTGCACAAAGCAACTGTTTCAAAAGACACTTGATTTCTGCTGCTGTAAAACTTTGATTTTTACTTCTCATGATTTCTATTAAACTTTTTAGATCATGCTCAACGAAATCCATCACAATAAAGATTTTATCCATTGTATTACCTACAACAATTTCTCTTACTGTAACGATATTTTTATGCTGTCCCTTGAGTAATGTATTTATTTCTCTTAATGATGTTATGGGAAATCCTTCTTTTTCTTTTTCCATTTTTAAGCGTTTCAGTGCAACAATATCTTTTAATCTTTTATCCATGGCACGATAAACAACACCATATGTACCCTCATTTATATGATTTAAGATGTGAAATTCAGTTACAGATCTGCAACCCTGAATTGCAGGATAATAAGAAGGCAAATCATCAAAATTTATGTCTTCAGTTTCCTGTGGAGTTTCAATATGTGTAGGAAATTCAAGTTTTGGTGATTCAGGTTTGATTTCACAAATTGATTCTTCAAAACCTGGTGTACTATCTCTAGATATTGTTTTATTACTTTTATTACTGTGCGGAGATCCTATAATTTCTTCTTTAGTATCACATTCAATATCCATATTTGTGTTTTCAATATCTCTATTACCTTGAATATAAAAATATACAATTACACAAATGTAGGAATTTTAATGTACTCAAGTATAGATGATATGTTCATTTAAAATATTTAATTTGCGTCATATCTTATGACAGATCAAACTGTCATATATTCATGTTAAAATGCAGGAATACTGATGAACGACTGACTCAGTGAGGATGAGGTGATTTGACTTACCTATCACAGCTGCTATAATTGGTATTCTGCAATCTAGGATCTTAAATGGTATGTAAAATTAATAGGGCGCCATTTTGCAAAGCGATCAAATTTAATACTTTGAACCAGAATGAAAGAATTAAGCGAGATCTTTAAATAAATAGGAATGTTTGCCAAAATTTGAGTTATAATTTATGTAGTATGCTTTCATAAAATTCTATAATAAAACTTTATGACAACCACAGGTATTTATGACTATACACTAGGTAACTAAAGTTGCAATCTTTAAATATATACTTTAGTTAAAATATACATAAAATAATACTTCAAATAACTAATAACAAAATAAAATAAACACAATATGTTTGCTACAAAATTGAAATATTCTAACAATTATGATAGGTTCATCTCAAACTCAAACCTGCCTGATTAATCAGAAATATAATAATTAAACACATTTCTTTTGAAATAATATATTTATTAAATTAAAAATTTGGAATATCTAATTTAACTTTACATAACGTTATATTAAACATTCCTTAGAATTTAATAAACAGAATTTTGTAAAACATGTATACATATGGTATTTATTCAAAGAAAAACAGTGATCTAATGAATTTTTTCAAAAGCTTCACTTTCGGAGAAACTAATACCTAATAAATGAATTTTATACTTATTGTTATATTTCAATCTAAATTTGATATACAGCAAGCATGGAATTTCAAAAGGTTTATTGGCACAATTTACTAAAAGTTTTATTAACTATATACTTAATATACAATAAATATCTTCAATAACATAATGTTATTGATAAGTTAAATACAACATTTACCATAATATCTAACAATAGTTTTTGTTTTTAGGGTTATCCTTAACTTACCTTTACTGTAGGCCAAGTTTTTCGAAGATTTTAAGAATGAAATCTTAGTGACTGTATTTAATATTGTAATGTTTTAATTTTCACGTGAGACTATCACTCATGGTACTGTAATTTTTACTATTAATAAGATTTACGCAGTTTTCTGCATTATGAAATTTAACGTTTCTGGTTACCATTAGGTGACAGTTAGCCTCTGCCTTTTTAATTTAAACTTCTTTTCACTTTGATACTTTCTTTTTAGTTTGATAATTTTTTCATGTAATCTAATCTGCTTTTCTGCAAATTTTGATTAGGGGATTTTATTCAAAACTGGTTAGTTTCTCAAGTTGTGAACATAACATACTTATTTTATTATAAAGATTTTTGGAATTATTGTAGTGCTTAATTTGTTTTCTTGGATCCCTTATAATTCTGTAAGGGTGAGTTTTGGTTTTATACTTCTTTCTGAAGGCTTTGCTAAATAGTTTAGGAAAAACTCTAGGGCCAGATAATTTTTGGGTGTTATCTGTTCAGCCCTTATTAATGAATAAATCTGAATTTCTGCTAGTACCATATTCCTTGAGGATTATTATTGAAACAATCACCAACAATCCCACAAAATTTTGAAGATGTTGGAAACTGTTACAGAAGATTGAGGAGTTCCTCTTTATTTTGTATGCCAAGTTTTCGAAGTAGGAGTTCTATTGATACCGTTGAAGCTCTTAGCACCTAACTCTGCCAGGGTATGCGCCATCAGGACTGATAGATTATTTTCCAAGGACTACTCAACCATACTCACAAATAAAATTTGTTACGATACTTTTTAACAATTTTTACTTTCTCTTATACTATATGAAATATAGATAAAAGAGAAAGTATTATTTTCGACCAAAATTTTCAATGTCGAAATTTTAGTGGAAATACACATTTTTGGTCCCCTGACTACGAAAATCATGCTTTTGGAAATTGGTCTGTGAGCACGATAATTCGAAAACCAAAATTTTATATTTGAGTTTCTATCCATCATCGCACGCAACCACAATAATTTCAATAAAATCGGAAAACCGGAAGTGCCACTTTGCTCATGACTTTTTTTGGTTTTTGAGATTTTTTCGAAATCGGCTATAACGATTTTTTTAAAATTTACTATATTTCTTAGAAATTTAATGCCCTTTTATATAATCTGGGCTGCTTTTCATAAAATTTTCCGTAATCCGAGTAACCGGAAATACTTTTGCCATTAAATCTGAATAAAATAACTACGAAAAAAACCCTAGCTAAATGAAAATTTATATTAAAGGTCACAATCACCTTAGTGTGCTAAATCAAGAATTTGATTATAATTGAATAACCGGAAGTACCACCTTATTTGTCATTTTTAGATATTTTCCGAATTTTTCATTGTTTGAGATTTTCCTGAAATTGGTGTTAACGATTTTTTAAAATTCATTGTGTTTCTTAAGCATTTAAGATGCTTTCATATAATCTAGTTGATTACTCAGAAAATTTTCTGTAAATCGAGTAACCGGAAGTACTTTCACTGTTAATGCTGAATACAATAACTATGAAACTAAATGAAAATTTATATTTGGGGTCATAATCGCCTATTTCTGCAAAATCAAAAATTTGTTTAAAATCAAATAACTGAAAGTACCACTTTATTTCTGTCATTTTTAGATATTTTCTGAATTCTACATTTTGACAGTTTTCTTGGCATCGACTATAACGATTTTTTTTAAACTTAATATATTTCTTAGCTACTTAATTTAGTTTTATATTAGCCAAGGAGTTTCTCTAATACATTTTTGAAAATTGAGTAACCGGAAGTACTTTGAGTTTTAGTTGGGAACAACGTGAACACCGGAAGTGCCACTTTATTCTTGCGATTTTTAAGTTTTTTGCAATTTTCTAAATAAAAGAATTGTTAATAGTTACACTGCATTTTTTAAAATAAAACTGCCATTACTGTTTTATTTAACATCTTTAACTAAATGAAACAGTGTTTTGAAAAAACACAAGGCGCATGTTGCAATTTTTAGAGGTGAGAGGTTGGCAACAGTAGTAAAAGTGAAAAAGCTAGCTGATGTGTCTTTAAATTTTCCCAGCAAATCAAAGATTAGATTATTATGAATTTTATTCCAAACTTTAGGCCGACTCTGTATATAAGTAGTAGGTATATTTGTAAATAAATGAATCTACGTTTTTTTATTCATTATTTATGGCAGTTATAGATAAATATTGACTGATTAATTTTTTAGTAGAATTTTGTACATACAACATACGTATGTGTTTTGATATTTAATATTCGTAACTTTATGCTATTTCAAATTTTTTTAATTGTAATTTTTAATATTACAAGTATTTGGCCTGACCTTGATTAAGAAACAGTTTATTTTAAGTAACCATTATATTTTCATAGTACACACATACACACTATTTATATTTCATTATAATAAAAACAAGGAAACATTAATTTTTAAAGTAACACAAATACTGTTATTAGGTACATTTAAAGCTCCTTCGAAAATTATGACATATTGTTAGAAATTAAAAACATTGACACTATAAAAATAATTTTTATTATTTTATATGTAATTTCTTATAATATCGAAGAAGTTCAAGGAATTGTCGACTTTAAAGTGCAGTTTATAATGTAAAATAGGGTTCCGCCATCTGTACAAAATGTATTGAACTTTAATTACTAAAGAAGTGATAAACTTTGCTGTAAGCTGCTTCATAATTTTTCTTAAAAATTGTCATTTATCTTGCTTATCTGAATTTATGGGCTATTTTGAAATAATTTCTATATTAATTCACTTGAAGTAAGAAAAGCATGACATCAGTTAGCTGAAATTACATTGCTATAGATAGAGAGTCAATTTTAATATGGTGTCTATTTCTTGTCCTTAATAATAAATTTTAATATAACAAAAATTAGTCAATATTGATGCAACCAGTTAGAATTTTCTGGTTACATAGATGGCTAGATTTCATTTACCATAAGCTAAGCGTTGTACTGAGGATCTCCATTGAACCATGCTGATTTACACTAAAAACAATGTGAGACACAATATTAGACCATGCTGTCTGTGAGTCATCTGCTAGTGAAGCACATATGCAGTGCTATGACAGACTTAACATGTTAAAAAGATATTTAATGAACATTGATAAAAAAATAATAAATTACTTTTACACTCGTAATCCAAACGGTGACTGCAAAAACCCAGACATTTCATAAAGCAAAAAACCTTCAATGTAGATAGAACTTATCATGACAATGAAAAAGCATTGAGGTTGCCTGAGCAGAACCCATCATGAAAGTTAGAAGAGTGCCACTTCTGATGCGAATTTCCTGTTGTAACTCAAATCATAAAATTTATACAATAAAACCAAGGTCAAATTGTAGGGTTCAATGAGCTGTTGAATA